>PJEN01011241.1:0-65077 GCA_004024605.1 Pteronura brasiliensis
AAGAAAATAAGCTTTAAAAAATGAGGGAAGGGGCACCTGGGTGGCTCAGTGGGTTAAGCCTCTGCCTTCAGCTCAGGTCATGATCTCAGGGTCCTGGGATGGAGCCCCGCATCAGGCTCTCTGCTCGGCAGGGAGCCTGCTTCCTCCTCTCTCTCTGCCTGCTTCTCTGCCTGCTTGTGATCTCTGTCTGTCAAATAAAAAAAAAAAAAAAGGAAAAAAAGAAAAACAAGGGAAAGCAGTCTCTTGGCGTTCGAAGTGACCTGAAGTAAGTCACTGGACTCCTCACACCTCTGACCTCGTTTGTAAATGAGAAATGGTGACGCCTGGAAGAGCTTCCTGGCCTTGCTAGGTAGCCAGCTTCCCCGGGCCCAGTGTCGAGCAGGTGCTGTGACACAGCTTCCCCTTGCAAGGACGCTCCGCTTCTGGGGACCTTCCCCACCTGTCCTCCAAGCCTCCCTCACCCAGGCTCGCTTTTACCACACACCGTTCTGGGCTGCCACCGAGGCCCAGCCTGAGCCTCCCGTCCTCCAGGAAGGTTCCCCACTCCTTCTGCCTCCCGGTCCGTCAGCCTTCTTGGTCTCTAGTGATTCCTCTCAGGCATATACATTCGCCAACAGCCACGGAGCGCTAGGCCAGGCCGGGCCCGTGGGCCCCGCCGATGAAACGGCCTTGCAGAAGACCGACCGAGCCACGGCAGCTCACGTGGAGGCCACGAGAGTCCGGCTGAGGTGCGAGCACAGCAAGGACGGGCAGGGTCTGGGGAAGCTTCTGGAAGGGGCTGACTGCTGACAGAAAGCTGGTCTGATCGCAACAAAGAGGAGAGAAGACAAGGGACCAGGTGCCTTACCAGGCTTGAGAGCCTGGACATGGCCTGAGGAAGGGACCTGCACACAGGCTGAGTGACGAAAGAGCTGGGGGGTGACCATGGGTGACCGTGTGACCTGGACGCAGACCGGGATCAGACGGAGACTCTGGAGGCAGCAGCCCATAGGCAGCCTCATCAAGATAGCAGGGCCTGTGCCCACTTCTTGAGGCGTGTCTGTCCCACCAGGAACTGCTAAGGCGGTTCCACCATCTTGGTTTTGTCTCATCTTGGTGCCAGGTGGCCCCTTCCTCCATGCTCGACCACCCTGTCCCACCTGTAGAGGGCGGCACCCGGGGCCTCCGGGGCTGAGGGAGGCCCATCAGAGGGTAGGAGCACGCCACCTTCCCCTCAGTCATCCCCCCTGCCCCTTCCAGGCTGGGAACCAAGGGCAGGGATGGAAATTCCAGGCTGGGCTCTGCCTCCCAAGGTGGTGGGAGAGGAAGAGCTGATCCGACCAGTCCTGAGTTCAAATATCAGACATCTCTCTGTTTTGTTCACTGTCTATCCCTAATACATAGGACAGCGTCTGGCATGTGACAGGTAAGCCAAGACTGGCCAAAACATTTTGGTTTATAAACTCTCCATTTCTAATTTCTTCTCTCTCTTTTTTTTTTTTTTTTCTGTTATTCTGGAATACTCTAAACACAAACAGAAGTAGAGGGAGAGAGACTAAGAAGTGTTGGTGAGGACGTGGAGGAATTGGGACTTCCCACCTGGCTGCTGGGAGTGTGGAGCGGAACTGTTCTAGAAAACAGTCTGGCAGCTCCTCCAAAAATGAAACAGAGACTTACCATTGGGTCCAGCAACTCCACTGCTAGGTGTCTGTCCAGGACAGTTGAAAATGCCCGCAAAAATGCACACACAGGGGCGCCTGGGTGGCTCAGTGGGTTAAGCCTCTGCTCTGCCTTCGGCTCGGGTCTGATCTCGGGGTCCTGGGATTGAGCCCCGAATCGGGCTCTCTGCTCAACGGAGAGCCTGCTTCCCCCTCTCTCTGCCTACTTGTGATCTCTCTCTGTCAGATGAATAAATAAGATCTTTTTAAAAATGCACACACACATTTTCATAGCATTATTCACAAAAGCCAAAAGGTGGGAGCAAACCACATGTCCATAGACAGAGGTGCAGATAAACCAAATGTAGCGGTCTGTACAATGGGCTCTTCTTCCGAATACTGTACTCTTGTCATTGAACAGTACATGAGAAGTACTGACTCGTGCCACACTGGTTCATGGGGATGAACGCGGCAGCACGCGAGTGAAAGAACCCGGTCACAAAACGCCACCGGTGGACTGTATGATTCCATTTTTTTAAAAAAGCTTTTATTTATTTATTGGATAGAGAGATAGCACAAGCAGAGGGAGCAGCAGGCAGAGAGAGAGGGAGAAGCAGGCTCCCCATGGAGCAGGGAGCCTGATGCACGACTCGATCCCAGGACCCTGAGATCACGACCTGAGCTGAAGGCAGATCCTTAATCGAATGAGCCACACAGGTGCCCCAATATGATCCCATTTATATGAAGTTTCCAGAGCAGGCAAATTCATGGAGACAGAAGGAAGAGGCCTGGTTCCCAGGGGCTGCAGGGCGGGGGGTAAGGAGTGACTGCTAATGAGAGCAGAGTTTCTTTTGGAGGTAGTCAGAGTGTTCTAGAATTGATTGTGGTGGTGGTATTGCACTGCTCTCTCGCTCTCAAATAAATCTTTAAAACAATTAAGAAAACCAAGAACAATTTAGAAAATCATTGATCTGTACACTTTAAATGGATGATTTGTATAGTATATGAACCATATCTCAATAAAGCTGTTATTTTTGTTTTTAAGATTTTATTTATTTTAGAGAAAGATTGTGAGTGCATGGGGTTGGGGGGCCAGAGGGAGAGAGAGGCAGAGAAGCAGGCTCCCCACTGAACACAGAGCCCAACGTGGGGCTTGATCCCAAGACCCTGAGATCAGGACCTGAGCCAAAACCAAGAGTCAGAGGCATAACGACTGAGCCACTCAGGCACCCCAATAAAGCTTATTTTTTTATTTTTATGTATTTATTTAAAAGATTATTTATTTATTTATTTGACAGAGAGAAAGATCACAAGCAGGCAGAGAGGCAGGCAGAGAGAGAGAGAAGCAGCCTCTCCGCTGAGCAGAGAGACTGATGTGGGGCTTGATTCCAGGACCCCAAGATTACGACCCGAGCCGAAGGCAGAGGCTTTAACCCACTGAGCCACCAAGGTCCCTGTATTAATTTTTTTTTAAGATTTTATTCACTGGGCACCTGGGGATCTCAGTTATGATCCCTGGGATCAAGCCTGGCATCGGGCTCCCTGCTCGGCGAGAAGCCTGCTTCTCCCTCTCCCACATCACCTGCTTGTGCTCCCTCTCTCTCTGTCTCTCTCTCTCTCTCTGCCAAATAAATAAATAATCTTAAAAAAAAAAGATTTTATTTATTTATCTGTCAGAGAGAGGGAGAGAGAGCACAAGCAGGGGGAGCGACAGAGGGAGAAGCAGGCTTCCCGTGAGGACCCTGGGATCATGATGCGAGCTGCAGGCAGACACCCAACCCACAGAGCCACCCAGGTGCCCCTCGTCTTGTTTTTCAGTTGTGGTAAAATGTACGTCACATACAACTGACCATTTTAAGTGCAGAGCTCAGTGGCATTACCTACATTCAAAATGTTACCCGACCATCACCAGCACCTACTGGGAAAACTTTTCCATGTCCCCAGCAGGGACCCTGTCTGTATGAAGCAATAACTTGCCCCAAAACGGTCTTCATGCCCCACAGCACCTGGCCAATCCCATTGTCCAGCCTCCACAGGCGCCCTGGGGCCACCGTCCCGGCCCCCTCCCCCGCTCTCCCCAGCCTCACGCCCCATTGCCCCAACCGACAGCTCCTGGCAGGTGCGCTCCGGAAAGGAGGCACGCGCCCGCGCGCCCACCGCTGGCCTGACGCACCTGCCGCGTGTTTGGATTGAATTACTGGCAGATGCACCAGCGTTTACATAATTTTGTATAATTTCAGAAGCTCTCGTTCTCTTTGCTTAGCCTTCATGATCTACTCGAACCTTTGAAAGTGGGATTTCAGAGGATTCTTCTATAGGCAGGAACAGGGCTCCTCCTCCCTGGGGAGAACATTCCAGGAAGCCGAGCTTTTAGTGAGTCACCATGTATTAATAGCACATCCGACTCCCAGCGAAGATTCCAGGCCGTCGTGGCAGAGCTGGCAGACGAGCATATGGTCGGCCAAGCGCATCTGTCCGCTAGCAGCCCCGCATTGGGCTCTCTGCTCAACAGGGAGCCTGCTTCCCCCTCTCTCTCTGCCTGCCTCTCTGCCTACTTGTGATCTCTGTCTGTGTGTCAAATAAGTAAATAAAATCTTTTTTAAAATCAGAATTTACTGGGCCGCCTGGGTGGCTCAGTGGACTAAAGCCTCTACCTTCGGCTCAGGACATGATCCCGGGGTCCTGGGATCGAGCCCCGCATTGGACTCTCTGCTCAGCAGGGAGCCTGCTTCCCTTCCTCTCTCTCTCTCTCTGCCTGCCTCTCTGCCTACTTGTGATCTCTCTCTCTGTGTGTCAAATAAATAAATAAAACCTTTTTAAAAAATCAGAATTTATTATTTATTTTTTTTTAAAGATTTTATTTATTTGACAGAGAACGAGAGATCACAAGTAGGCAGAGAGGCAGGCAGTGGGAGTTGGGGAAGCAGGGCCCTTGTTGAGCAGAGAGCTCAATGCGGGGCTCCATCCCAGGACCCCGAGATCATGTCCTGAGCCAAAGGCAGAGGCCTTTCACCCACTGAGCCACCCAGGCGCCCCTATTCTTATTTTTTAAAAAGATTTTATTTATTTATTTGAGAGAGAGAGAGAATGAGACAGAGGAAGAGCGTGAGCAGGGGAAGGAGCAGGGGAACAGAGCTGACAACCCACCCACCCCTGCCCCGAGCTGAGCAGGGAGCCGGACAGGAGACTCGATCCCAGGACCCCAGGATCATGACCCGAGCTGAAGGCAGGTGCTCAACCGAGCCACCCAGGCACCCCCAAAATCAGAATTAAAAAAAAAAAAGATAAATCATCTACCCACCTTTTTTTAAAAGTTTTTTTTCTTTTTTTTTCGGTAGACTTAAGTAGTTAGTGTGGGGCTTGAACTCACAACACTGAGATCATGAGTCAGGTGCTTAATTGACTGGGCCCCTCAGGTGCCCCTGTTTTACTTTTTTTTTTTTTTTTTTTTTTTTAAGATTTATTTATTTGACAGAGAGATCACAAGTAGGCAGAGAGGCAGGCAGAGAGAGAGAGGAAGCAGGCTCCCTGCTGAGCAGAGAGCCTGATGCGGGACTCGATCCCAGGACCCTGAGATCATGACCTGAGCCGAAGGCAGCGGCTTAACCCACTGAGCCACCCAGGTGCCCCAACTTTTTTTTTTTTTTTAAGATTTATATATTTACTTATTTGACAGAGAGAGAGGTCACAAATAGGCAGAGAGGCAGGCAGGGGGAGGTGGGAAGCAGGCTCCCTGCTGAGCAGAGCCCGATGGGGGGCTCAATCCTGGGACCCTGAGATCATGATCCAAGCCGAAGGCAGAGGCTTAACCCACTGAGCCCTCCAGGTGCCCCCCGTTTTAAAGTAATCTCTGCACGCAATGTGGGCTCGAACTTCTAACCCCAAGGTCGAGAGTTGTACGTGCCACGGACTGAGCCAGCCAGGTGCCTCTTGGCTGTCTGCTTTTTATCTTTTTGAGTAAAGCGATAGAAGTTTATTAAACAGCGATTCAGAAAAAGCTCTCAAGAGCGAGCGGGGTCTTGACCGAGTTGTCAACGAGGCCCTGTAGGGTCAGTCTTTCATAGAAAGCTAAGCAGGGAACTTAAATCCTTTAACGCCTCTACTGGTAACACCTTCCATGGCTTACTGCCTTCTTGGGGTCTGGTTATTCTTTGTGGTCACAGGTGATTATCATAAAGACACACCCCCCACGACCCAGCCCCCACGCCTAGGGCAGGGTGGTCCACTTTGTCCCTTATCTCTGGTTTCCCCACACCTCTACATTTTTGGGATTTCTGGGAGCCTCATCACATGGTCCCGTGTCTATCTCTCCCTACCTAGCCCCACCCGTCCCTTCCTCCTTCTTCCCCCTGGAGTAGTAATGGGGCATTAGGGAATGCGGCGACACAGAGGGTTCTGTCCAGGGGCCTGTGGTATGGCTCCAGGGGGTCATTCATGATGGGAAGCAAACGGTACATACATCTCAGCTGTCTGCTTTTAAAAATAGTTGAGGGGAGGGGCGCCTGGGTGGCTCGGTGGGTTAAGCCTCTGCCTTCGGCTCAGGTCATGATCTCAGGGTCCTGGAATTGAGCCCCGCATTGGGCTCTCGCTCGGTGGGGAGCCTGCTTCCCCCTTTCTGCCTGCCTCTCTGCCTACTTGTGATCTCTCTGTCAAATAAATAAATAAAATCTTAAAAAAAAAATAGTTGATGGGGTCCTGGGTGGCTCAGTCAGTTAAGCCTCTGCCTTCAGCTCAGGTCATGATCCCACGGTCCTGGAATCAAGCCCCATGTCAGGCTCCCTGCTCAGCAGGAAGCCTACTTCTCCCTCTCCCTCTGCCTGCTGCTCCCCCTGCTTGTGCTCTCTCTCTCTCTCTCTGTCAAACAAATAAATACAATCTTTCAAAAAAATTAATAAAAATAGTTGAATGGATGAAACCAATAAAATACATAGTATATGAATTGCCTTTGCTATGAATATAGAAAATTACACTGTTTGGCAAGTCCTGTGGATCCTATGGATTCTTCTGGCTCAGTGTCCTCCCTTAACCTGAAAGTTCAGCAGACGGTGAGACGATGCCTGGTGATCACAACGAGGGGAACCAAGCGCAAGGAGGGACGTTTTATACCCATCAGGATGGCAGAAATTTAAGTCTAACAGGACCACATTTTGGCCGGAGTCTGACAAGGGGTACTTGACTCTCGTGCACCCGGGGTGGGCGTGTGAACCGGTACAGTCCCTGCAGAGAGCAGTCTGGTGCGTCTGATGAAGAACTTCCCCTTCGGCACCTGGGGGGCCTCAGTCGGTTAAGTGTCCAACCAGTTTTGGCTCAGGTCATGATCTCAGGGTCGTGGGATTGAGCCCCGTAAAGGGCTCCACGCTGGGGCATGGAGCCTGCTTAAGATTCTGAGAGTCTCTCCTCCTCCACCTCCCCCCAGTCTGGGGGCACGCACGCGCTCTCTTGCGCACGCTCTCTGTCTAAAGAAAAAAAAAAGGGAGAAACATACAAGAATGTTCTTTGCAAGACTGTAGTATGGAAAATTTGAACATAGCCTAAGCAGCCGATAACAGGAGACTGTCCTGGTAAATGTAGTTAGTAGGAAATACAGGGGTGGGGGATAGAGGGACAAGCTAAACAACACTTTGAGGAAGAGGCCCAACAAATCCAGAACGTTCTGCATGATATTTGGCCTGGCCTCTTCCACAAATCAGTGCCATTAAAACAAAACAGCTGTAGGTTAAGAGAGACCTAAGGGATAAGTCTTAGCCTATTGACCTGCTGGCATCATGGGGCAGAGTGACCAGGCAGGGGTAGGGCCCAGGTGAGGAAAATATTTTGACCTGGATGGTAGCAGCAGAAATGTTCCAGCATTCCCGCTGGGGCTCCAGTTCCTCAGGGGGCCTTCTATTTCCTTCACTACTCTCTTTATTTCCTTAGTTCTTTCTTTCCGGTTCAACGTATTCCTTATTTTACTTTTTCTCATTTTCTATTATGTGACTTTCAAAGGTACAAAGTAGATAGAAGAATATGGAACCTCATGTGCCTCTCATTGTCCAGCCAACTGGTCATGGCCATGAGCCCCCCACCCTCCATTTAATCTGTATTTCATATTTTTCTTTCTTTCTTTCTTTCTTTTTTTTAGAGAGAAAGTGTGTGCCAGCAGGGAGGGTGGGGCAGAGGGAGAGAAAGAATCTTTTTTTTTTTCTTTAAGATTTTATTTATTTATTTGACAGAGAAAGAGAGAGCGAGAGATCACAAGCAGGGGGAGTGGCAGAGGGAGAGGGAGAAGCAGGCTCTCAGCTGAGCAGGGATCCCGATTCAGGGCTTCATCCCAGGACCCTGAGATCATGACTTGAGCTGAAAGAAGAGGCTTAACCAACTGAACCACCTGGGCTCCCGGGAATCTTTTTTTTTTTTTTTAAGATTTATCTATTTATGAAGTGCCTGGGTGGGTAAGTCATGACTCTGAGATCATGACCTGAGCTGAAATCAAGAGTTGGATGCTTAACTAACTGAGCCACTCAGGTGTCTTTAATCTTTCTTTAACATACCTTTGTAACTCACACATAATCAAGGTACTTGGTACTACAATTAAATGCAAAATTAAAAACAAGGCCAGATGCTCACTCCCACCACTTCTGTTCAACACTGTAAACTGGAGATTTGAGCCAGAGTACTTGGTCAAGATAAATAAATGAAAGGCATCCTGATTGGACAGGAAGGAGTACAAATTATCTCTATTTGCAGGTGGCATAATCTTGTATATAGAAAACACTAACGAGAATAGATGCACACACACACCCTTATTAGAAGAACCAGTTCAGCAAGGTTTTAGGATACAACATCAATATACAAAAATCTATTGTACTTTTTAAGAGATTTTATTTATTTACTTGAGAGAGAGAGAGAAAGAGTAGGGTGAGGGGTGGCAGGGAGAGGAAGAAGCAGGCTCCTCGCTGAGCAGGGAGCCTGATGTGTGGCTCGATCCCAGGATCGTGGGACTATAACCTCAGGTGAAGGCAGGTGCTTAAGTAACTGAGCCACCCAGTCACCCCAAAATTCTATTGTATTTCTATACACTAACAATGAACAACCCAAAAATAAAATTAAGACACAGCTCTACTTACAATAGCATCAAAAATAAGAAGACACTTAGCAATAAATTTAAGAGACGCAAGACTTGCACATTGAGAACTTAAGATTGTTGAAAGAAATTAAAGACCTAATAAATGAAAAGACATCCTATGTTCATGGATTGGAAGACTCTGTATTGTGTGTATGCGTTTTATTGAAGTGTAGTGGACACACAATGTTACATTAGTTTCAGCTGTACCACATAGTGATTTGATGATTCTACACTTCACACTGTGCTCACCACAAGCGTAGCTCCCATCTGTCACCCTGCAACGCTATTACAATACCACTATGTTCCCTATGCAGTACTTTTCGTCCCCTTGATTTATTCATTCCATAATAGGGAGCCTATATCTCCCACTCTCCTCTACCTGTTTTGCCCATCCCCCCACCTCTTCTCTCTGGCAAACATCAGTTTGTTTTCTGCATTTATGGATCTATTTTTTTTCTTTTTAAAAAGATTTATTTATTTGACAGACAGAGATCACAAGTAGGCAGAGTGCCAGGCAGAGAGAGAGGAGGAAGCAGGCTTCCCACTGAGTAGAGAGCCTGATGTGGGGCTTGATCCCAGGACCCTGAGATCATGACCTGAGCTGAAGGCAGAGGCTTAACCCACCGAGCCACCCAAGTGCCCCTTTATGGATCTATTTGTTTTTTGTTTTCATTTTCTTAGATTCCACATATAAGTGAAGTCATATGGTAGTTGTGTTTTTCTGTCTGACTTATTTCACTTAACATACTGCCATCTGGGTCCATCCGTATTGTCATAAATGGCCAGATCTCATTCATTTTTATGGCTAAGTAATAATTATTGTGTATGTGTGTGTGTGTGTATATATATATACACACACACACACATACACAATTGAGTATTTTATATATATATATATATATATACATATATATATATATATATATACACACACATCTTTATTTTTTAAAGATTTTATTTGAGAGAGAGCAGGCACTGGGAGAGGGTAGGGGGAGAAGAAGACTCTCCACTGAGCATGGAGCCCCACGTGGGACTCAACTCAATGTCAGGACCCTGGGATCATGACTTGAGCTTGAAGGCAGATGCTTAAGGGACTGAGCCACCCAGGTGTCCCTCAAAATATATTTTTGAGCAGTTACTGTGCTGGGCATGGTTGGGGGTGAGTTGGGGGGGAGGGGCCTTGGCTTCCAAACCCCTAGGCTCATCTACGAGTCTTTTGAGCTGGTAGAAATCCACAGGAAACTTCGGCACAGGCTGATCTGGCCCGCTATGGGAATGCAGAGGACATCCAGGAAGGTTTCCTGGAGGAGGTGCCAAACTCAGCTCCAAAGCTTAAGCCAGGGGTGGGCCGCGGGGTGAAGAGAGAATTTCCCCAGAGAAGTCCCAGCTGTGGGTGGTTGGGAGGCCAGGGGCTTGGTTTCATACCGAATCTGGAAGGAGAGGTGGGAGTGGCTGCAGCCTGTGGGGCGGTTGCCCGTCTCAGGTACAGCTGGAGGGGGTCGCCGGGTGGGCGCGTTAAAAGGTTCGGACGTCATCCCGGGGCTCAGGAGTCACTCAAGGTTTTGTGACAAAATCATGTGCTTAGACGGGTGTCCCTGGCTGCGAGCGCTGCGCGGGAGGGCGGATCCGAGCCTCGGGGCTCAGGGGCGCGGGCGCCCGGGGCCTGGGTCAGGCGGGAGGGGCGGCTCGCGGGTCACCGCGGAGATGGCCGTGACGTCACACAGGTCCCGCCCGCAGACCCCCTTCGACAATCACTCCGGGGACAAAATGGACTTGCTATTCAGAAGGTGAGTCTGCAGCAGCCGGCGGTGCCCTGCGCGCCCGACCTCGGCTGCGCCCGAGAAGCGTCACGCCGGCCTACCCTCCCGAGCCCCTTCCCCGTGTCCCCGACTTGAGTGACAGCACGCCCTATCCGGAGTCGCCCCGAGGAGCCAGTTCCTTCCTACTTCGGGGGCCGCTTTCCCGGCCCAAGCCCAGCCAGGCAGGTGGGCGCAGGTGCATCGGCCAAGCTGCGGCCACCCGCGGCCCCTCTCCCCGCAGCACCTGGCCCGGCCGGGCGCCGCCGAAGCCGCAGGGCAGGGGTAGGACGCGGCTGGGCTTCCTCCGGCGGGAAGGGGCCGGCAACGGGTGTTAGATCCTGCGTGGGGTCCTTGACCCGTGGAAGTGAGGCGGGTCTTCCTCGTCGGGCGGGGGTGGTGTCCCACCCCCTGGGTCTGGACCCCTTACCTTGGAGACACCCCTTTTCTTTCCGTTATGGAGGAACATCCCATCTTCCCGGAGTCAGACCTGCAGGGCAGTGAGTCCCTGATGTGAGGGGAGGACTGATGGGGGCTCCCCCGTTGCCCCAGGCGTGAAGCGCAAGCGCCTAAGAAAGGACGCCCCCCCCACGCCTTCCTCCCATGAGCTGGGATGGGGTCGTGGGCAGGTGGGGCTGTGCCAACTCTGCCCACGGTCCAGTCCAGGGTCTGGTTGGGAGCCTGGTCCTGGGCTGACCCCCTACTTTGCCCTCAGTAAACATCTTTGCTTGAGAATTGTGGACATGTCCCCCCCCCTCCCCGCGCAAACCCACGGGAAAATTCTAGGACACCTGGGGTCCTGTCTGCAAAGCTACACAATATTTCTCCAAAATATTATTTTGACCTGTCATTTCCTCTAGAGCAAACTGATTTAAAATAAGAAATAAGAAATCCCGGGGCGCCTGGGTGGCTCAGTGGGTTAAAGCCTCTGCCTTCGGCTCAGGTCATGGTCCCAGGGTCCTGGGATCCAGCCCCACATCCCCACATCGGGCTCTCTGCTCAGCGAGGAGCCTGCTTCCTCCTCTCTCTCTCTGCCTGCCTCTCTGCCTACCTGTGATCTCTGTCTGTCAAATAAATAAATAAAATATTTATAAATAAATAAATAAATGTTAAAAAAAAAAAAGAAATCCCAGTGGTCCTATGCTCTGGCTTCTCTGTGAATTCCTTCTGTCTGAATGGCTGTTCTTATTTTGGTTGTAGAGCTTGGTGATCTGATGGATTCTGATGCAAGCCCAGGGGCTTTGGAAAGGCTGACTCACGGATCCAAGGTAAGATGAGAACTAGCTTCATCTAAATTGTTTTCCTTTCAGAGCTTGGTCAACATTGTCTTCGGCGAGAGTCGAGTTTTAAGTAATCTCTTTGCCCGACGTGGGGTTCAGACTCACGATCCCGGACATCAAGAGTCGCATTCTTTACTGAGTGGGCCAGCCGGGTGTCCCTGGATTTGTAAGTTATGACCTTCTTTCCAGGTGGCATAAGGGACAAGAGATTGCAAAATGAAAAAAAACACTGTCTTTCCTTTTTATTGTATCTCAGAATAATGGCACCAAAAAAGTAGTCAAAATAATATCAAGTACGGTATGAAGGTGTCCACCTTAACAATTAACACTGGTGGGGGTGCCTGGGTGGCTCAGTGGGTTAAGCGTCTGACTCTTGGCGTAGGTCCTGATGTTGGATGGACCCTGTCCTCCGCGGGGCTTCACACTCAGCGGGGAGCCTGCTCACGATTCTTCCTCCCTCCCTCTCTCCCTCTGCTTCCCTTGCTCATGCACTCTTTCTCTAAAATAAATAAAATTGGTTAAAAAAAAAAAAAAAAGAGAAACACCTCTGGTTTGTACATTGAAGTACAGACCCTCTTACCCCACCAGCCTGCCAAGAGCCTCATCAGGTGAAGGTAGGGCCCGTGTGTTTGGAGCCATGCGCTGTTCTGGGTGTGGGTAGGAAAGGGGGATAATATTCACTCTCTGACTTCACTTTGACTATTACACGTTTAAGGATATTTCCTGGGCACCGACCCAGGCCCAGGGACTCGGGAATGACTTGAAGTTGTCCCTAAAAGGAATGCATCTAAAGGACCCAGTGTGTGTGTGTGTGTTAGGGCAGTGGGCGGTTCAACCCTGACCCTCCAGGGTTTCCTGCTCTCCCGGGGTCCTGGGCCAGGAAAGGAGCTCAGAAATGTCTGGACCAGATCTTAGTTTCTTTCAAGCGGGTAGAAAAATAAAGGTAAGAGCATCCTGTGAGGGGTGCCTGGAGGGTCAGTCACTAAGTGTCTGTCTGCCTTCAGCTCAGGTCACGATCTCAGGGTCCTGGGATCAAGCCCCGCATCAGGCTCCCTGATCAGCGGGAATCCTGCTTCTCCCTCTCCCATTCCCGCTGCTTGTGTTCCCAGTCTTGCTGTCTCTCTCTCTCTGTCAAATAAATTTAAAGAAAAATAAAAAGGCACCCTGTGAGATGCCAGCCCGCATTGCCATGGTCTACCTCCCCTCAAATAAAGCCAATCCTCTTAAAATCCGCTTTTGGGGACGAGCAGTTTGAGAACTCTTTCAGAACAAATTTTATTGCAAGGAGAGGGGTCTGTTCTTGAACTAGAACAGTTGAGGTTGATGAATAATAAAGAACCTTTTTAATATCTTTTTTTGGGAACTTTTTAAAAGGATTTTATTTGAGAGAGCACACACAGAAGAGCAGTGGGGAGGAGCAGAGGGAGAGCGAGAAGCAGACATCCCGCTGAGCAGGGAGCCTGACATGGGGCTCCATCCCAGGACCCTTGGATCATGACCTGGGCTGAAGGTAGATGCTTAAGGACTGGGCCACCCAGGCGCCCCACGAGAGAACTTTTTAAACACGTGTTTCCTTTAAAGCAGAAATGCAAAATTGACTTAAGTACCAAGGTCAGTTTAGTGGTTAACTTAGGGCAAACCTGTTCTGAATTCTGACCTCTGGGTCGGGGGCGGGGGTGGGGGCCGGTGAGGCTGGTCACCGTATTTTTAATTTTTTTCTAGATCTTGAACACAGACTTGCTAAGATCCTCTTTTAAAAGATCACTGTGCTGGCGCTCCTGGGTGGCTCAGTGGGTTAAGCCTCTGCCTTCGGCTCAGGTCATGATCTCAAGGTGCTGGAAGGGCCTGCTTCCCTTCCTCTTTCTCTGCCTGCCTCCCTGCCTACTTGTGACCTCTGTCAAATAAATAAATAAAATCTTAAAAAAAAAAAAAATCACTGTGCCTGTGCTCTGTTCCTTCCTCCCTGCAGAATAGTGTCTCCCCCCACGGCCCCCGTCTTGGAAGCTTTCTGGACTTCACCGCCACCTTCCGTTTGCAGCCCCCCACTCCTGGATGCCCCCGGATTCCAGGTAGGAGCCTTCAGCTGGGGAGCTGACTTGTCCCCCAGCCCCTCCCAGGGCCACTCCTCCTGGGCGTGGTTCCAGGGCTGGAAGGACCGCGGACTGGGGGCGGGTCCCAGGGAGCTGGAAACTAAGGTGAGGGCTTGGACGGCTCCTTGTCCCGCCTCCCCGAGAGGAGAAGAGGTCACCCCGGTCTCTGGGGCTCTGGACTGCTGGGGAAGGAACTGGCCCGTCATCCTTTCCTCTTCCTCTCTTGCTGGCACGCATTTCAGTTCATGATAAAAAAATTTTTTTCTATTTATTCAGCATTTCCTTAAGGTGCCCAAACATTCTGTTTACAAAGGGAAAATGTTAGCGCTTTGTTAGGGAAGTTGGTCAGATGTTCAGCTTGCAACAAACGTCAGATTGCCGCATGGGCCCTTGCCCTCTGGCAGGGTGTGCAAGGAATCTGGTTTTTGGCAGAATGCATGATGTACTAGAGGCTGTGAATGCAGGGGCGCATCTGGGGGTGCGGGGTCTGTGGGATATGCACGGATGTGTGCACCCCGGAAATATCTGCTAAGCATCAGCTTTGCGCTCGGTGCTGGGCTGGGCTTTGGGGACACAGGGACACAGCTGTGGACAGAGAAGCCAAAAGCCCAGGCGATGGAGTGAGTCTGTCAAAAGGGGCTGTGGAGCCCAGAGATAGAGCAGGAGGACCCGGGGGCGGGGCTGGGGGTAGATGCAGTGGGTGAGGTACTGTGCACCTGCGTGAGAAAGGGCGGTACGGGGGCACCTGGGGGCTCATTCATTAAGCGTCTGCCTTCAGCTCAGGTCATGATCCCGGGGTCCTGGGATGGAGCCCCGCATCAGGCTCTCTGCTCAGCAGGAAACCTGCTTCTCCCTCTCCCTCTTTCCCTGCTAGTGTTCCCTCTCTCGCTGTGTCTCTGTCAAATAAGTAAAAATTTTTAAAAATCTTTAAAAAAGGGGGGGGCGCGGTATGAGCAAGGAGGGTGGCCTTAGTGTAATGACAGGTTCAAAGTGAGGACCAGGCCGGCCGTGCTGGGCAAGGGAGGCTCAGTCCTTGAAGTGGGGCTGCCAGCTCTGGAGGGGTGGGGCGGAGGAGGAAGGAGGGTCGGGACAGGGAGGGAGGGAGGCAGGGGTGCAGTGTGGTTCCAGCTGAATTCTAACCGCCCTGCTCTGGGTGGAGCAAGTGGGGAGAAGCGGGGTGGGGGGGTTCGGGACTCCCTGGGGAGTAGAGTCAACAGTGGTGGATCAGCCAGATATGGAGTTTGCAAGATGGGGAGTCGGGGTGACGTGAAGATTGTTTTTAGCTTGAGCCACAAGACTGGTGGAGCAGCTCTGCCTGGGATCCGGAGGGCTGCAGGGGGCAGGTTTGTGGAAGATCGGTCTGACCTTGGGCAAGTCGAGTTGGAAGAACTGGTCTGAGACCCCAAGGGCAGCTGGGCAGTGGGGCGCAGGGGTGTGGAGCCGGGAGCTGGAAACCAAGGTCACCAGCGGCTGGCGGTGTCTTGGGGCCAAGTGATGTGCATGCAGGGCACGTGCGTGTGTGTGCGTGCACGTGGGTGTGAGGGTGGAGCTGGCGGGTGCTGGCTGGGCAGTGCGGAGGGTTAGAGTGGAGCGGACAGGATCCCCTTTGAAGGAGCGATCTGGTGGGGACTTCTGAGCTCTTCCGTGGGAAATTTCAAACCTGCAGCTTAAGGGGCTGGGCTAACTTCCCAGCTTTGAGGCAGGAAGGCCTTTTTGGACCAAGCCCAGCGCCCTCCCCTGGAATCCTGAGCTTCGTTCCTACAGCCCGGGAGTGGGGGCGAGCAGCTGCCGCCCAAGCTGGTGGGGGGCAGTGGTGGGGTTCCAGCCCTTTCATCCCAGGTGCAAACAGTTCACGAGCCAGATCCCTGCCTCTCCAGCTGTAAATGTCTGGGGACCAGTGAGTAGGAAGAAGCCTGTGTGTGCGTGCGCCCAGCAGAGCCGGGGCGTAAATGTGATTTTGTTTAATAGTTGTTTTCTTTTTTTTTTTTTATTTATTTTTATTTTTATTTTTATTTTTATTTTTTTAAAGATTTTTATTTATTTATTTGACAGAGAGAGATCACAAGTAGGCAGAGAGGCAGGCAGAGAGAGAGGAAGGGAAGCAGGCTCCCTGCTGAGCAGAGAGCCCGATGCGGGACTCGATCCCAGGACCCTGAGATCATGACCTGTGCCGAAGGCAGCAACTTAACCCACTGAGCCACACAGGCGCCCTAATAGTTGTTTTCTAACCACACACATAAAATACCTTTTTATTAAAAAGTAAGAGGGGTGCCTGGGTGGCTCAGTTAAGTGCTGGACTCTTGACTTTGGCTCAGGTCATGCGTGATCTTAGGGTCGTGGGATCCTGGGCTCTGTGGGGAGTCTGCTTCTCTCTCTCGCTCCCCACCCCACTCTCTCTCTCTCAAATGCATCTTTAAAAAAAAAAAAATGTTTAAGAAACCTGTAGGGGCACGTGGGTGGCTCAGTGGGTTAAGCGTCTGCCTTCAGCTCAGGTCATGATCCCGGGGTTCTGGGATGGAAGCCCGCCTCCTGCTCCTTGCTCAGCAGGGAGCCTGCTTCTCCCTCTCCCTCTGCCCCTTCCCCTGCTGTGTGCTCGAGTATCATGCTCTCTCTCTCTGTCAAATAACTAGCTTTAAAGAAAAGAAAAGAAACTTTTAACCTGGTGCCAACCAGCTGCTCTAGAAAATCTGGGGTTGGCCCTCATCCCGACCATGACCCTGGCCCCTAAGTCCAGCAGGGAAGTGAGGAGAATATGGGGCTCAGATTCCTCTCCTTGTTATAATTTCACTTTTTGGAGACTTTTATCTGAACTTGGCCTAGAGAGAGTACTAACAAACTCACGGGATGTATTCCTTGGGAGATCAAAACTAAGTTGGTTTGGACGTGTCACAGGGACAAAGGAGTCGGCCGAACAAGTTCCAGGTGAAAGTGGAACAAAGTAATGTATTTATTGATTAATATCTTATTTTTTAAACTACTCTCTACACCCAGCGTGGGGCTTGAACTCACAGCCCCGAGATGGAGAGTCTCACGCCAGCCAGAAGCCCCCCCCCCCAGTCCCGTAGTATTTATTATAACTCAAGTATGACATGACTGTGAGGCCACCTGTCACGAGCGAATGCCTGGCTATATCAGCGAGCAGGGAGACAATGCCCCCCGCTGAGGGTTTCCGAGCACCCCAGTCCTGCGGCAGAGCAAACCCCCGTCCTTGACAGTGGGCTGCCTTGCGAGATGACTTCCCGAGGAGGAGCAGGGTGGCCTGGCGGGGAGAAGGTCACCTGTGAACTTGCAGGTGATCCCCTCGAGATGGGAAGGGCACTGCCCTGTGTGGGCGTGCTCCCCAAATCCACCATCCTCCTGTGCTCCTAAGAAAACCGTCAAACCAATCCCCGTGGGCCTTGGGACTGTCAAGATCATTGAAAGTTGGGAAAGCCTGGGGGTGAGAGGCTGACTGGACTAATTTATTTTGTCCCCCCCACCCCCCTGCGGCAGGGAGCCTTCCCAGCCTTTAAAATGCTAATGTGTATTGTGCTTTGGGGTCTGGTTTATAGCCTTTCCTGTTTCTCTGCCTTTTGCCCGAAGCTGGTGTTCCGTGGAGCCCAGTTTGGGAAAGCGGGGATGGCACATGGCAGGGAGGTGGGCAGTGTTTGTGACCGACGCTTCCCTCCAAGGCCTGGCACGTGCCTTCCCGCGAGGATTCCTGAGGGAAGCAAGTGACATGAAAATCCACTGACGTCGGTTCACGGTCTCATGCTCTGGGTAAGTTTTTGTTTTGTTTTTTAAGAGTGGCTGGTGTCTCTCTCTCTCTCTCTCCTTTGGGTGCATATTTTTTTTTTTAAGATTTTATTTATTTATTTGACAGAGAGAGATCACAGGTAGGCAGAGAGGCAGGCAGAGAGAGAGAAGGAAGCAGGCTCCCCGCTGAGCAGGGAGGCCGATTTGGGGCTCGACCCAGGACCCTGGGATCATGACCTGAGCCAAAGGCAGAGGCTTAACCCACTGAGCCACCCAGGCTCCCCTGTTTTTTTTTTTTCTTTTTTTCTTTTTAATTGTTTTTAACAACCTCACACTTCTGGGTTGGTGGGGGAAAGGTTTCTGTCCGCTTGGGTGAGTGAGTCAGTCCCCAACCTGGGTTCACATGCTTCATCTGTTAAAATAAAGGGAGAGGACATTTGAGCTGGGTGGTTGGGTTCCAGTCTGGAATTTTCAGGGTCAATGAATCTGACCTTTCCACTGAGCTCGGGTGGGATGGAGCTTCTGGGGGCACAAGGCTTTCCCCACGCGGACAGAATGCTCACGGGCTAGATATCCCCACCACCAGCTGGCCCCAGAGGGTTAACCACAAATTTTTTTGAAGACCCCCCTAGATTTGTCTTGGCAAGGTGGAACCCAGTACAATTCACCCCTGGGGCAGGTAGATCTAATTCGGACGAACTGCCAGACAGCTCCTGGGACGCCCTCCTGCTGGGCACCTGCCCTTAGGGAGGCTGCCCCTCCCCCACCCCAGCCACCAGTGACCTGGGCTTTGTCCTCGTGAGGACAAGTAATGTCAAGTGAGATGTTTTCCAGAGCAGTGAAAAGTCCATCATAGCTGGCCCCCAAGCCATGGCCGGTCTGAGGTACGGCCGCCCCACCTGCATCAGGGTGGCCTTCAGCTCTGCCAGCACCAGGGCCGGCTTCTGCAAGAGGCAGAGAAACACACTCCATCGCTTCAAGGTACTCTCGCTGCCCTTGCCCTCCTGGAGGTGCGGGGGGATGGGGGGCGGGCGGGACGACCTGCGATCCCCGGACCAGGCGTCCAGGCTCTTCTTCTCGGTTGTTCCTGGTAAAATCATTATGGGTCTTTCTTCCCTGCTCAAATGTCGATGGGTTCAAACTCCTGCATTTTGATCAAGAAAAAACAAAAGCCTTTTCCCCAGAAGCCTGGGATCCTTGGGGAGGGTTTTAGAACATCTGATACCAGCCCCGGGGTTCTTCAGAGGGCCCTGAGCAAGGCCTGGCCGTTGTCTGGCCTCAGCTCCTATAAAGGAAGGAAGGAGTTAAGACAGATAATCTAGAATCTTCCATGATCTTCTAGGTTTGGGTTTAGAACGAGTGCAGGGTTTTCTGTTCCCAGTGAGATGGGGATCACATCCAGGTGCCTTCTCGCCGCATTCCTGGTCCTCCTTTTCCTATTCCTGGTGGCCCAGGTTCTCATTTTAGTCCCTTAAACCAGGAGGTGCTTCTTGCCCACCCGCCAAGGGCTGCCTTCCTCTGAGGGTCCAGTGTGGCGGGAACGGCTGCCGTCCCTCGGTCCCTGGCCCTAGAACACTACCTGCCGTCGGTCTGCCTGCCTCCCTAGAAAGGATTATTCAGCCTTTTTTTAAATTTCTCCAGGTCAATCACAAAAAGAATCACATGGACTTAATTGAAGGTATCTGGAGAGAGGTACGTGACAGAATGAGCCAAGAGCCACTCTCCCCATTGAGGGGCTGGTGGAGCTGTCCCCCATGTCAAGTCCCCAGAACCAGCCACAGGTCAGCCTTGCAAGCAGGCCTTTCCAAGGAGAGTGGTTTGGGGCCTGCTTGTGTGTGCTCTTTTGTGATGGGAAAGACCGGAGTTACTGTGTTTTACAAGAGCCACCCAGGTGCCCCAGTTTATTATTATTTTTTATTTTATTATTTTTAAAAAAGATTTTATTTATTTATTTATTATTTGTCAGAGAGAGAGGGAGAGAGAGCGAGCACAGGCAGACAGAATGGCAGGCAGAGGCAGAAGCAGGCTCCCTGACGAGCAAGGAGCCCAATGTGGGACTCGATCCCAGGACACCGAGATCATGACCCGAGCCGAAGGCAGCTGCTTAACCAACTGAGCCACCCAGGCGCCCCTATTATTATTTTTTAAAGAATCTATTTTATTGGGGCGCCTGGGTGACTCAGTTGTTAAGCCTCTGCCTTCGGCTCAGGTCATGATCCCAGGGTCCTGGGATTGAGCCCCGCATCAGTCTCCCTGCTCAGCAGGGAACCTGCTTCTCGCTCTCCCACTCCCCCTGCTTGTGTTTCCTCTCTCACTGTCTCTTTCAGTTAAATTAGATTTTTTAAAAAAGATTTTATTTTTTTTAAAGATTTATTAATTTTTAGAGTGAGAGCATGTGTGTGCACACAAGCGGGTGTGGGGGAGAGGGAGAGGGAGGGGAGAACCTCAAGCAGACTCCTCACGGAGCACGGAGCTGGCACAAGGCTCGACCTCGAGACCTTGAGGTCATGATCTGAGCTGAAAACAAGAGTCAGATGCTCAACTAACTGAACCTTCCAGGCGCCCCCCAAAATGTTATTTTTAAGTCATCTCTATGCCAAGTGTGGGCCTTGAACTCCCAACCCCAAGATCAAGAGCCACAGGCTCCCCCACTGAGCCAGCCAGTCGCCCCTCAGCATCAGTTGCATCAAAATCAAAATCAGTGCGGCGCCTGGGTGGCTCAGTGGGTTAAGGCCTCTGCCTTCGGCACAGGTCATGGTCTCAGGGTCCTGGGATCGAGTCCCGCATCGGGCTCTCTGCTCAGCAGGGAGCCTGCTTCCCCTTCTCTCTCTGCCTGCCTCTCTACTTGTGATCTCTCTCTGTCAAATAAATAAATAGAATCTCAAAAATAAATAAATCTTTTTCAAAAATGCATTAGAGGGGCGCCTGGGTGGCTCAGTGGTGAAAGCCTCTGCCTTTGGCTCGGGTCATGGTCCCAGGGTCCTGGGATCGAGCCCTGCGTCAGGCTCTCTGCTCAGCAGGGAGCCTGCCTCCTCCTCCTCTCTCTCTCTGCCTGCCTCTCTGCCTACTTGTGATCTGTCAAATAAATAAAAATCTTTAAAAAAAAAAATTTAAAAATGCATTAGACAGGGCTGCCTGGGTGGCTCAGTGGGTTAAGCCTCTGCCTTCGGCTCAGGTCATGATCTCGGAGTCCTGGGATGGAGCCCCACATCAGGCTCTCTGCTCAGCAGGGAGCCAGCTTCCTCCTCTCTCTCTGCCTGACTCTCTGCCTGCTTGTGATCTGTTAAATAAATAAATCTTTTTTTTTTTAAATGCATTAGACAAATACTTCCTCACATCCCAAAAGCTTGAGGGTCCGCTACCACTGGGGGCCCAATTTGGGTCCCATCACTTAAAGCCCTTGTCCCAGGACTGCGCACCAGCCCCACCAGCCTGGTCCACACCGCCCAGCCCACCCCTGGGGTCTGAGCTCACTTCCTCCCAACATCCAGTTCCTGGCTCACCCCACCCTGTTCCTGACCGCCCGCCAACCCCATGCACAGGGCTGGCCAGAAGCTGAATGGAGCGTTCAGGGGCAGAGTTCATGGTTTTCAAAGTGCTCCGTCTCTGAGCGGCAGCCGCGGGTGACACAGCCCATCTTCCTCGGCAGCCTCCCACCTCTGTGACCACCTGAGGGGCCCCTGGAGCTTTTTGGACCTCAAGTCCCACGGCTCCTCGCCGCTGACCTTGACCCGATTTCCCAGCTCTTCTTACTCCAGCTTTTCCCCTCCCTGCATCTGTGCTCTTGACTAAGCAGCTCTGGCAGCAAAGGTCTCTCTCCAGGGACGTCTGAGTCCCCACAACCGACGTCTGTCCCTTCCTGCGCTAACTATGGGGAGCTGCACCCCGTGAACCTCCAGGCCAGGTTGAGACCTCCTCCCAGATACACCAACGGACCCTGAGGCCCGTGCTGGGTTGGCCAGTCGGAAGGGTTTCACTCCCTGTGGAACCGCAGGCAGAAACGGCCCGGGGGTCACCTCTCATGTGGGGAGTACGAACCTGCCGAGGCGACATGGTCACGTATACACCCCCCAAAAAAGGTAAAAATAAAAATAGTTTCACACCATAATCTGTAGACAACTGCAATCATTTCAGATTCAGAAATGGGCAGAATTGGGTTTCGCAGAGCCAGCATCATGGGACCCCATGGCAGAGCAGTCACCAGCCCCACGAGGCCTCGAGGCCCAGACTAGAGGGTGCGTGTGGGGGACAGTGACGGGCTCACCCCGCACGTAAACCAACAGAGTCCGGCCTCGCAGACAGAGAGGCCCAGTGGGGCAGGCGATCCCTGGACACACGGCTAGGGTTAGCCCCTTACCTGGGATCTCTAAACTCCACGAGACCACGTGTCAACTACACCCGGATTACTGATTTTAATTTTTTTTTAAGATTTTATTTATTTATTTGACAGAGAGAGATCCCAAGTAGGCAGAGAGGCAGGCAGAGAGAGAAGGGGAAGCAGGCTCCCTGCTGAGCAGAGAGCCCGATGCGGGACTCGATCCCAGGACCCTGAGACCATGACCTGTGCCGAAGGCAGAGGCCTTAACCCACTGAGCCACCCAGGCGCCCCAGATTTATTTATTTTTGAAGCAGGGACGTTAGGGTTAGGGAGGGTAGGGAAGGGAGAGCGAGACAAGCGGACTCTGCTTTGAGCACGGAGCCCTTTGCCGGGCTTGATCCCACGACCCTGAGATCAGGGCTGGAGCCGAAACCAACAGTGGCCCCCGTCTAAGGCATTTTTAATGATTCGCGAAGCAGATGCGTTGGCAGCGTTTGCCAACATCAGTGCTGGAAGAAATAATCTGTGCGTGGGAGGGGCGTGTTGCACTTTCTCCTGGTAGAGATTGCCGTCTGGCTCAGAAATAGTTTTGTGCTCAGTTTTTAGATCCTTTCGATGGCGATTCAGAAGACCCCCCCGGTCACCCAGCCTCCAGCCACAGTGACTGTTCTCCGGGTGACGCGAATGGTACTGGGCCTTCCCACGCGCTCAGGTGCGGGAGTCCGGGAGAAGTTTGCTTAGAAGACCCTCTCTCGTCCAAAACCGCAGACCTCCCGCTGAGAGCGGCCAGCCGGGGCCCCACATCCCTCGAGGCCAACGACGTGGATATGCAGCCCTCGGAGGCCAGCAGCCCCGAGGCCCGAGGCCGGGCAGCCCGGCGCTCGGGGTCGCCAGAGGACTGGAGGATGACCGAGGACCCGTGGCCCAGGGCAGCTGGTCCCCTCCTCCCCGCCGCGGGTCCCCCGGAGCCCTGCCGCCCCGCACAGAGCAGAACCAGAGCCGCCCGGCAGCCACCCAGACTCGGGGGTGAGAAGGACAAGGGACCCAAGATCACCCTCTCCAAGAGGAAACTGGAACTTCTACTTGCAGAGCCTGAGAAAACTAAGAGAAAGAAGCAGTATGTGGCCTAGACCAAGGTGAGCAGAGTTAGCTCAGGAAGGGGTCCTACAGCCCCGAGGGGGACCCGTGGGTCACAGCTGCCACCGATAGACTTGTTTCCACGAAACACTTGCCCTGTGTAGGTCTGAAGTAAGGAACACCTGAGTGCCCACCAACTGTGCTGGAAAATGGGTTTTTCCAGCTGAGGAAGGGTCCTGGGTCACGGGACGCCCCTCCCCTAAATTCAAGTTTCTTTCCTGTTACTATTCATGTTCCTGTAGAACTAGTGATTTTTTTTTTTAAACCTTGACTCCTGGTGCCCATTGTTGTCCCCCCTCCCTAAATGTTTGCTCTGGGTGGGGCTGGCAGTGGGCGGTGGGCAGGAGGGACGTGCTGGACTCCCGCGTGAGCTGGCCCGTCCCCCACCGGCCCGTCCCCCACCGGCCCCTTGGGAAGCCACCCCGCTCCGTGTCCGTTCCCGCTCCTCCTCACTGTGCGTGCAGAGGAGGGATGCTCTGAGCTGTGGGTTCTGGCTGTTGACATGATCCTGGACTTGACGCGCCAGTTAAAAATAAAGGGGTGGTGGCTCTTTGACCCTTTCCCAGTTGCTACGGGTTTGCTCACTGGGCCTTTTGCTCCCCAGCAGGCATGAACTGAGCACAAGTATGGTGCCAGCGCCGGGGGGCCGCTGCCCACACGCCTAGGGCCGCTGTCCCCAAGTGCCAATAAAAGGGAAGCGCACGTGAGGCCCAGAGCTGCTCCTTCCTCCTGGCGGGCTGGCGGGGGCGGGCGCAGGCGTAGGCTCTGCCCACTGGGGGTGAGGAAGACTGTGGCTCCTTCAACAGGATGGCCACAGGGTGGCGCATCCCCCTCCAGGGTGGTGGTGCCTTTCTGTGGGTTCTGCTTCCTCAGGCCTGGTCCCAGCTCTCACAGCCTACAGCCCCAGTTAGGAATCTTGCTGTAGAAAAGCTAAGAACCCTTCATGGTTCAGAGAAAAACACTTAGATTCCTGACAGAATAGTCCAAACTGGGTGGGGAGGCAGCAGACTCTGTCCCCAGGGCCTGGGGACAGCCAGAGCCTGGCAGCTCCAGAGAAGTGGTGGGGGTGGGAGGCAGTGACTTAGGCAACCCCTCAGCCCCGGATCTTCACTTGGCTGGTGGACGAGCGTGGGTCACAGGGGCAGCAGCAGCAGAACAGGTTTTCGCCGCAGGGGTCTGTGCTAAGGCCCGGTGGCCACCCCAGGATCTGGGGAAAGGTAGGCCCCCCCGGGGGGACGCAGAATGGGGGACTGGCCGGGTGAGGGCATCTGTGCCCTCATGTGCCCTCACAGCCTGCTGCCAGGCTGTACCACGAGGGGTGGGCGACAGGGTCCAGGCCCTTCCCGCATGGGAGCCCACGTTGCCAGGCCCGGCCCCAGGGTTTGTTTCTGTGGGGGAAGGGCCCCCAGGCCCCGAGCTTCAGCACCGCGAGGAGACGGGGACAGAAGAGGCGGGAGGCCGGGTCGTGCTTAGTGTTTTATTTCCCGAACAAGCCAAGCTACAGCGCCTCCCCAGGCACCTAATGGAGTCCTGCCAGCAGCCCGCACTCCGCTTCCTCCGACGGCAACGGCGCACCAAGGACTTTCCTCCGACACGTCCACTTCCTCCCAGCAGTTGAACGATGAAGAGACATAAATAGTTACGACTACAGAAAGGGGGCGAGGGAGCCGAGCTTCACTCCGTGCAGAGGACGGCCACGCCACGCTCGTAGAAGCTGCGTGGGTCCTCCTTGGTGGCGATCTCGAAGTCGACCGTGAAGATGAGGTCCGCCCGAGTGAAGTTCAGGTAGACAGGCAAGGTCACCTAGAAGAAAGGACGGGCTCAGTGCTGGCTCAGGCAGGCCCACGGCAGCCCTGGCGACTGGCTGCATGCAGGGAGAGGGGTGGGGACACGGGGCACCTGCTGACCCCGGATGGCTGGAAGGGGCCACTCACCACGTTAGCCTTTCTCTCGGCATTGGTCTGCTTGACCCAGCGCAGCTGCGTCAGAGGGAGGACCGTGGAGATGGCGTGGGACAACGACAGCTTGTTGTTACTGCACGTGGCCCCCTGAAGCTTCAGACCTGTGGGAGGCAGTCAGGCCCCGTCACCAGTGGTAACGGCTGTATGACTCTCGCTGACGCAGTGCACGGCTCTGGCGTGCTCCCGACCGCCCCTCAGACACGTCGGACTGGGAGCAGCCCTGGAAGGCCACCAGCCACTAGGACCACCTGTGAGGAGGCCCAGGTGCAGGGACGGGCTGCCACTGGGAGAAGCCCAGAGTGGCTGAGGACCCCAACTCACCCGTGACCCCAAAGCTGCAGGCATCCAGGGTGGCACTCTGGGAGGTGGTGACGTTGACTTCCAGGCAGAGCTCCTCCAGGGACCAGCTGTTGGCCTGGGCCACGTACTGCCTGGTCGCGGTGATGTACGCCTCGGGCACAAACAGGCCGCCCAGACACACGTGGATGTTCTGTAGGAAGCAAGAGCCCCCCGGTGAGCAGCGAGCGCCACGCCTTCCCTCGGGTCATGCTGGGGTCTGTGCCTGCCCCTGGGCTCCCGAGTGCTGCTCCCCCGCCCAGGACAGCTCCCGCATCCCCCCACCCCCACCCCCAGCGGGGCAGCCTTCACCACCTTCAGCTCCTTAGCGCCCCCGGACGCAGCCGCCTGGGAGATGTTCTGTAGCTGCTTGATCCTCTCGCTGAAGTCGGACACCCACTGGATGACGGTCATGCCCGCCGGCACGGTGTAGTGCGACCAGCTCCGAGGCAGGATCCCTGTACGCAAGGTGACCCCCGGCAGCGTCATTCGGACCATCCCCAAGGCACACAGGGGTCACTCTGCTAGCAGTCAGCAGCTTCTCTGCTCCGCCCGCCTCCCTCCCCTGCCCACACCCCTGCATCTGCTTGTCCAGCCTGAGGGGGGTTTGTCTGGGGGGGGCCGCAATCACCCTCCAAAGACTGCCTTGGCGGCTAACTCCCCTCACACAAGCTGCTGGGCTTCATCCCCCAGTTCAGGCTCTTGGGGTGGATGGGAGACCCCTGGGGGCTCCCTGTACCTTTAGACTCAAGCTCCCCACTTTTCAATGTGCTGGCCACCCCCCTAAAAACTGTACAGATTCAATAAATGTTCAGGGAGCCAGCAAATAAGAAAAAAACCTCAGGCCCTCGTGAGCCCAGCCCCCAGGGACATGGGCACAGAAGGAGATGCGCCCGCGGCCCCCGCGCAGGGCGGCCGCACCTTTCACCAGCTCGTTGATGAGGGTGCGCAGGTAGTTGGTCTGTTTCTTCTTCCCTTCGCACACTTGGACGACATCCGCGAGGTCCTGGCGGACGTCCTGCAGCAGCTTGGCGCCCATCTTCACTTCCCTCTCAAAGAACCTGAACAGGGGATCCTAAGATTGTCAAAGAGAGGAGAAGGCCTGGGTGAAGGGGAGAGTCTGGGAAGAGCCCATCCTCCCGCAGGACCTCACAGCGCCGGCCCGAGGCTCGAGGCTCCTCCCGAGCTCACTCCCGGACGAGACTTCAGACTGGATTTTGCACCAAGTGGGTGGAAACCTGGTCGTGCGCCCTGAAGAGGAGGGACGGTTCCTCCGCCGCTTCCTCCGGGACCCCCTCACCACGTTTGTGCACACGGAGACCCGGCAAGAGATCAGCCCTCACGCCTGAGTCTGGGTGCAGCCGCCCACAGGCTCTGAGAGGAGCCCGAGCCCGCCCGCAGAGTGGACCCCCGAGGCGGGCCCGCCCACGCCTGGCCACCTTGATGTTCTCCACCGTCCGCTTGAGGTGGCTCAGCGTCTGCGGGATGAGATGCAGCCAGTTGGAGGCGGTGGTGTGCAGGGTCCGCATCCAGGCCGGGCGCCCGTCGGACGTGGAGTCTGTCCTTGCCTTCTTCTCGGTCTCAGCGTAGGCCAGGTCGTCCTCGTCCTCCAGCATCTGCATCTTCAGCATCTTGCTGATCATGTCCACGCCTGGACCCGGCGGAGGCACGGGGCGGGGGGGGGGGGGCAGGGAGCAGAGGAGAAAGGACGTGAGTGTACGGGCCATGTCATGCATCCCTGCACGGTTCCACATGGGGACACCAGGCCAGAGAGTAAAGTGGCACATACAGAGGAAGACGATGACCAGATCAAGTCGGCTGGACTGAGCCAGCAGCCTGAGTGCAAGACAAGACTGGGCTGCTCAGAGACTCCGGGTTCGCACGCCCGGGCGCTCCTAGAGGGCTGGGCTCTGGGGCAGGTGAGGCTCCAGCAGGGGAGGCCGCTGCGCTGTGGTCCTGGGCTGCCGGCGCCCCCGCGCCCACTGTTCTGCCTCAAACACCGACCCCTGCCTCGCATCATCCTGTCCCTCACCTGGTCCGGGAGAGCTGGAAGTCCAGTCCCCGAACCACACTGGAGGCTGGAGCAGAGAGGACAGGCCTGTCCGGCTCAAGTGTCAGGACCTCCTGAGGGGGACAGCCATCAGCCCAGGCCTTCAGGGATGCTCTAAGGGGGGACGCGATGTGATGTCCGGGGGCTTGTTAATACTGAGCGGCCCTATCCAGGCATCCAGCTGGTGTCAGGACAGGGGGAGGGAGAAGTCCTACACACCATTCCAGTGTCATGGGGCTGAAGCAGGTGCCACCAGTGTTATAAAACACTGTATGACGGGCGCCTGGGTGGCTCAGTGGGTTAAGCTGCTGCCTTCGGCTCAGGTCATGATCTCAGGGTCCTGGGATCGAGTCCCGCCATCAGGCTTTCTGCTCAGCAGGGAGCCTGCTTCCCTTCCTCTCTCTCTGCCTGCCTCTCTGCCTACTTGTGATCTCTGTCTGTCAAATAAATAAAATCATTAAAAAACAAACAAACAAAACAAAACAAAACACTGTATGACCACAGTATAGGCTTTTGGACAAGGGTGTACTTCCCACCCAGCCCTGGACCCACCAGAGCCTGCCCTGCACCTAGGCCTCAAATTCACAATGGCCGGCAGCCCAGCGTCTTGTCTTGGTGGCCTAGGGGATGACGGCCACCTCACAGAGAGGGGCATGGATTGGCACGGGGGTCAAGGTGGTCCTCAGAGAAGAAGCACGGTAACTAGGGGTTCTCGTGCAGAGCTGAAGGGCTGGCCTGAAGAGAACTATCAAGCAGCTGTGTGAGTTTGGGCGAATCTCAAAGACTTTTCTGGGCCTGGTTCTCATAAAGACAAGTCTGGGTTAGATGAGTGGGAACAAGCTCGCGGACACAGCTGCCACTGGGAGTGCCTGCTGGAGCAGACGGGTGTGTGTGGGTGTGTGTGTGTGTGTGTGTGCGCGCGCGCGCGCGTGCCCAGGCTTCAGACTCAGGACGCCTGAAGCAGGCCCTGAGAATCTGCGTTTATACAAGTTGTGAGGAGGCTGCTGAGCTGGGCTGGGGATCACACTCTGAAAACCACTGCGTTAAATATTTCTTGAATAGTCTTAAAGAGGGAAGGAAAAATTCTAAGAACTACTCTCATAAAAACTGATTTTAAAACCTCATGTAAGGCATGCCTGGGTGGCTCGTGGGTTAAGCGTCTGCCTTTGGCTCAGGTCATGAGCTCAGGGTCCTGGGATCGAGCCCCACATCAGGCTCTCTGCTTGGCAGGGAGTCTGCTCCCTCCCACCCCGCTTTCTGCCTACTTGTGATTTCTCTGTCAAATAAATAAATAAATCTTAAAAACAAACAAACAAACAAACAAAACCCAACAAAAAACCCTCATGTAATACCAGGCACCTTTCAATTCTTTAAATAAAAAGAAATGAGGTCTGCTGAAACCAACACGTAACTTCCAGACCTCAAGGACCCAAGCCTAGACCGGGAAGAGACGCCACCAGGAACCGACTACTTTTGTCCCCTCTCTTCAGGGTGGAGGCAGGAGCAGGCGGGAGCAGAAGGGCCGGGGGGGGGGCCGGGCGCGCTGGGTACCCACCCTGGGTGGTGAGCAGGACTCTCTCGGCGTTGTTGGGAAGGCCCAGCCAGGAGGGCGTCTGGGTGTCGGGGAGCAGCTCCACCCACTGGACAAACTCCTCTCGCCTGGAAAACCAGCACATTTGGAAATGCCCTTCTGCCGGACGCCGTCAAGTGGCTGGTGTGGCAAAGGTCAAGGTCACGGGAGGCAGGCTCGTACCTGATGCCATCCGGCATCTGAATGTCTTTGTGCCCGTCGACCTTGCAGGCCAGCTTAAATTCACTATCGAAGCTTTTTGTTGTGAACAGACGCTCCAGGAAAGTGTTGAGCAGACGCTGATCGAACTCGTTGTCCACTCGTCCCCCGTAGATGGACTGGGCCATCAGGGTCTTCAGTGCGGACCAGGGGATCTTATCTGGCGAGATGTTCTGCCTCCCCTGCGTGAGGAAGGCTGGGGTTGTGGGGGCAGGTCGGAGGGGCACCAGCACAGCCTGGCTGTCTTGGGGGGCAGGTTTCTTCCTCACCCCCACGACAGACGGGACTCCCCACCGTCTGCCCCACCCACAAGCAGTTCTGAGCGCCCCCTCCTGTCTGTGGCCCAGCAGCCTGCACTTGCCTTTGCCGTGTCATCCAGCCACGTGTCCACCGTGTCGCAGGCCGAACGCAGGTCAGACTCCCCAAATTCATACTTCTTCGACCACCCCAGGGGTGCATAGCGCAAGCGTTCTTGGATGATCGCATGGAACCAGGCCAGCAAGAAGTACAGGCGAGCGCGCTCGTTGGGAGACTGGATGAGGAAGGTTAGCAATGACGGCGTCCCCACAAAGCAGCACCCTTTCTAGCTAAGACAATAGCGTGGCTCTTCTCTCAAAAGTTTCAGAAAGAGCCTTCCAGGGGCGCCTGGGTGGCTCAGTCAGTTAAGTACCTGCCTTCGGCTCAGGTCATGATCTTAGGGTCCTGGGATTGAGCCCCCTGTCGGGCTCCCTGCTCAGTGGGGAGCCTGCTTCTCTCTCTCCCTCTGTCCCCCCAGCCCTTGCTCGCGTGCGTATGCTCTAACAAATAAAATCTTTAAAAAAAAGAAAAAAAGCTTTCCAGCTTGAGCCTCAGGCATCAGGACTTCCGATGAGGCACGTTAATACCAGTACTGCCTGCAGTTATGCCAACTGTCCTATTAATAAGAACACACTCCAGTAACACCGTGTAGATCAATTATTCAGCCACAAAAAATGCTAACAGGTTTTCTGAAACTGTCAGCAAAACTAGATTATGGCACAAAATAAAACTGCACTTAAGGAGCCCTCTCTCCCTGCTCATGAGCCTCAAGGGAAGAGGCTTGGGAGCACAGGCCTGACAGACACCCAACCCGGATACTATCCGTGCTCGGCGGGGGGCTCCGCGGGGGGTGTCTGCTCACCTGGGAGCCTGCCCGCTACCTCCTCGCGACCCAACACTGAGCACGTGTATCTTTCAGCCTATCCTCAGGAAGGGACTCCTGGCTACAGCTCAGGACACTTCCAGTGCAGTCCGCCGTTAGGGCGCTTCTGGGAAGCGCGGAGACCTGCTCCCGAGTCTGGTGATGGGACGGGTGTCCCGGACTATTGCAGACACAGCGCGCCGGGAGAAAGCCACGTGTACCTTGCAGATCCGCGAGACGGGGATGCTGCTGAACGTCCGCAGCATGTTGGCCTTCACCCCCGGGGGCGGCTCAAACACGAAGATGCGGCCCGCTCGCAGCAGATTCACGGGCACCTGAGGGGGACATGGCGCCCATCACCGTCCCGTTCGCCGTGCGCTTCGGCTCAACGACGCACGCACGCACGCGGCGCTGGGACAGAAAGCGGCGGCACGCACTCGGCACGCCCACGCGCGCCAGCACGCACCTTGGGGTTGATCTCCATGGTGAGGAAGAGCCGGAAGCAGGCGTGCGGCTGCAGGGAGTGCAGCTTCTTCTCCAGCTGCATCAGCCAGCCGGGGGCCAGGTGCACGTTCTTCAGCATCACCCACCTGCCGGGACAGCCGTAGCCACACTTCAGGCTTCCGGGAGCAATTCTCGGGGACTGAGGCTTTCTGAAACAAAGCCAGCCTACCTGCCCGACTTCACGGCCGTATTGATCGCTTTGTCTGCTTGGTTGAAGCCTTCCGCGGAGCCTGATGCCAGAAAACTGTGTCAGCAAGGCAGGCCTGGGCCACAGGGCCCAGCACAAATTCCGAGGGGCTTCAGCCGGGAACACTCATCGGGTGCCCTTACCGATCGCAATCGAAGTGATCTGTGTGTTCTGCTCGGCCGCAAGGTCTTCGACGTGCCCACTGGCATCGTACCCAGGCACGGAGCACATCAGGACGGGAGTATTGGGCTTGACCTAGAGGTGAAGAGATCAGAACTAAGGCAGAGGGCTTCCCACCAGATAGTGGATCTGTCGTGGGAAGAGCCCCACAGGCAGGCCTTGCGAAGGCTCCCCGGCCCTGAGGTGTGGGCGCCGTGGGACGGCCCAGGTCGGGGGTTAGCCTGGAGCAGGCGTGTGGCCTGACGAGGAGACAGTGACCGGCTGCGGGAGGAGGTGAGGCGCACCCGGGCCTGCAGGGAGCCAGAGCCGTACGTACCTCAGTGTCCACGATGTGGGTCAGGTCGAGTGGCTGCTCCATGATGGACATGAAGGACTCCCCCAGGTTTGTGGACACAAACATGTGGGCCATGGCCAGCAGGCGGTCGGGGCGGAAGGCCTGAATCAAGAGCAGGCGGTGGATGGCCTGCCCGATGGGTGCTGCGAGAGACAAGTACAGGGCTGGGGGGCGGGCGCGGCACAGTCTCCGAGCCGCCCCCGCTCGACCAGTCCCGCGGCAAGCCCCGGCCTGGTGACACTCAGTGTACAAGACTCGGCTCGAGTGACCCGAGACACCGTGCTGCCGCTCCTGGTCCCCTCCGCTCCAAGGAGCACTGCCACCACCTCCTGACTTTAGTGAACCCTCAGGACATACACGTGACAGTGTCTGCTGCGTGGGCCCCTCTGTGGCTACTGTGGCAGTTACCGGTTTAAAGGGCTCCAAGGACACCCATGTGTTGCTGAGAACCTGTAAGCACCGGCACTGTCTAGGGACCACCAGCCCCACCCCTGCTGGGGGGCAGTGCTGGAGCTCGTCCCCTCCCTACCGCAGCCAGCCAGCACAGGGCCTCGGGCGACTGCTCCAGAACAAGCCCTTGACGCTGGGCGAGGGCCTGCCTATCTGGGTCTCTCCCCGTCTTCAAGCGTGAGTGGAGCAGGACTCAGGACCTCAAGTTTTAACGCTGAGATAACTTATTTCAGGAACTGGTGACTTTTTTTTTGTGGAAGTGTCCCTTCACTTAAGCAGCAAAGCCCCATTTTACATTTGGGTACAGAATGAAAACACAGGGAGCCTGACACGGGCTTACTGGACGGGGCTTCCTCACTCCAGAGGTACGGGACCGTCTGCTCCGGGGAGCTGCTGTCCAACCAGATGCCAAATTGCTGTGGAGACGAGAGAGAGTGTTGCCGTGGAGCAGAGCTCGTTTTATGGGCAGAGAAGTCGAGACGAGCGTATCAGATGGCCCACGTGAGTGCGACACACGCAATCCCTCACGGCCAGTTTCCTGGAAGAGGCCCGGAAGCCAGAACACTTACCTCGTCGGCTTGAACCTTTGCAATGAGGTCTTTGAACGCAGGGAGGCAGCTCAGCCTCACGACCGCCTCGGCCTGCTCCACGGTCAGGCCCTGGATCCTGGGCGTCGAGCCAGCACTCAGGACGATCTCCTTCCCTCTCAAGAAGTGCTGGAATTCGGCATCGTAGGTGGGCTCCCTGGAGGGGGCGACAGGTTAGCAGGGATCTCCGGTTCACTTCTGCCGCCCCTGAAGGAGCAGTCACAGGAAGGATTTATTCCCTTTAAGGCCTCGTCCCACGCTCACAGGCGACCCCCAAAGCGGGGTGGCCGACCTTACCCGACGGCACCCTTCAGCTTGATCCTGGCCAGCAGCATGGCGAAGGTGATGTGGTCCTGGTGCAGCATGCCCCTGGCCACCCGGTTAAACGCCACCTGGGGACGAGAGCAGCCCACGCTGTGGTCCCTGAGCCATGACCTCCCACCATCCCGCCCCGACAGAGTCAAGCGCCGGGCGCTCTACCTGGAAGAGATCCTTCGTTATGATGGAGAGGCGCTGCGTGTGGTCGGTGATGCCCTTGAGGTTGGGGTTCTCGTACAGAACGTTGTGATAAATGTCCAGGAAGAACTGGAGGGAGTACTGGTACAGGAAGTGGATCTGGAAGGGGGAGGTGATGGCCATTAGGCGGGAGCATGTGGCACGTGGCGTGCTGTCCCTCGGTGGGCGGCCCCCATGGTCACCTGCTTCAGGGACTCCATGGTGAAGTAGATGCTGCTGCAGGCGGTGGACAGAGGCAGGTACTGCTGGGACACCGTCTCCACCTCCTGCATGACAATGTCCGTCTCCTCCACCTTCCTCGTCACCTCGGCGGCCTCCCTCTTGAGGTTCTCCAGGGTCGTTATGATGGTGTCGTCGTCCAGGATGCGCCCCTTCACCTCGTTCAGGGCCTGCAGCAAGGACTTCTCCAGCTGCCGCAGCCGGAGCTGGAATTCCCCTGAAACGGTCGGAACACCCCGAGTTTGCCGGCACCCCTGCCCTCCAGAAGGAACGTTCTCCCGAGGGTCTGAATAAGCCTGACGTGTTCTAGTCCCTTCCAAGTTCACCCCAACCTGCTCAAGACTCCCAAAGCTCCAGACCCAGAAACACACCTTGAAGTTTAAGGAGGTCGGAGCGCTTTTCGTCCACGTCCGGCCTTTCTGCTTTCAGGACTTCATTCAGACACTGGCTCTGTAGACTGCTACGGGTGACCGTGAAGTTGACGAATGTGACCCGGGAACACAAGTCTGGTGGGAATTCCACCTGCCAAAACGAGTAACAGAACCGCCTGCTTTGTCACCTGAGCCGTGACACCAAGTGCTGTCACTGCTGCGTATCTGAGGTGCCTTGTTCCTTACAGTTGGATCTCGGGTGGACAGGAAGATGACAAATGATGGTGACAAGTCTATGTCCTGGTCGCCGAGGGTGATCAGCACTCTGCCCCCTGTTCGCCGCACTTCCCGGTTCAGTACTGGATTCAATACCGGATCGTAGCTCTCCACATCCTATAGACGCGCACACAAACAAACGGTCAGGGCTCCACGGTATTTATTTTCACCCAAATAACGTGGCACTGACCCTGAGCTCCTGTTCCAAACACACCTCAGGAGCCACCGAGCCACGGAGACCTTCCCCGTCTGGTACGGTGGCCATGAGCCATTGGTGGCCACGTCATTAAAACATTCAGCTCCGGGGCGCCTGGGTGGTTCAGTGGGTTGAGCCTCTGCCTTCGGCTCAGGTCGTGATCTCGGGGTCCTGGGATCGAGCCCCGCATTGGGCTCTCTGCTCGGCGGGGAGCCTGCTTCCCCCCCGCCCTCTCCCTCCCTCTCTGCCTACTTGTGATCTGTGTCTGTCAAATAAATAAATAAAAATCTTAAAACAAAAACAAAAACAAAAAAACATTCAGCTCCTCAGTCATCCCAGCCACACACACGTCCACCACAGTGGGCAGCACAGATCAGAGAACATTACCATCAGTGCAGAAAGTTCCAGTGGACTGTGATGATTGAGACTAAACACTGTTCTATTGGCCCAACTTTTCACAGAACAATCGCAAACCTTTACCCTTTGACATCAAACAAGTGCCGTCACTGTCACGGGCACAGACTCTAGTTTTGTACCCCGTCAAGTGTTTGTTGCACACACCTGCACCAGAAGGGGGTTCCCAAACCTCAGCGCGCTCTCCAGGTTCTTCCGGAAGGCGTCGTCCAGGAAGCTGGTGCGCGTGATCTTGCGGTCCTTGTACTCATTCATGATGAACTCTGTGGCCTGGCCAGAAGGGTCGATGATCAGCGGGTACCTGAGGGGGAGGTGATATTAGAGCAGGATCAGAGAGCCTCGACAAAGACGACGGGAAGGCTGTCCCCACCGCTCCAGCGTGGTCTCCAGAGTCCCACGAAGACAAGCGTCACAAGGGCTTGCCACTAAAGCCATCTTTCTGAAGCGCTTCTGTAGGGACCTAACAAAGTCCCAGATTCCCTGGAGCAGGGCAGGGCGGCTTTAACCCCCCAGGGACCCTGACGAATGGCAGACACAGCTTAGTCCTCACAAGGAACCTGGGAGAAGGTACCATCAGCACGTCTCTTCTATGAATGAGGAAGACGGGGCACTAAGAGTGATGGGTCCAGGGTCACGTGGACAATTAAAACTTTTTTAAAAATGTACTGCACATACATGCGTTTGCACAAAATTCAGAAGCTATGAAAGGGCATACTGTGGGAAGACACCCCTTTCCCCTATTTTTGGTCACGGGTTTCTGGTTTTCTACTCAGAGAAGCTCCAGGCGTTTACAGACACACACGTGCGCGTGGGTATGTGTGTCCGTGGGAAGCACACCTGCCCTTTCACGGGGCATGTGTCTTCCTTGCTCGCTGCCTGCCAGAGCAGCCCCGTGCAGACACAGTGCACACGTGGCCGGGTCTGCAACGACCCGAGCCGCCCACCACGGAGATGCACAATGAGCTGCTAACTGGCTCCCGACGAGGGGCCCCTGAGGTGCTGTCCGTCTGTCAGTTGCACACTGTCCTTAGGTTTGTCATTTGTCACGGGGGCCAGGGTAATGCCAGAGCAGCACGGAGGAGTGCCTGCGCGCTCACTCAGAGGATCCCGCCCAGTGCAGACGGAACGGACGGATCGACACTCCCATCAGTACCATGGGGCAAGATGCGGAGCTGCAGGCGGGGCCCGAGGGGCTGTGAGTCTTCATCCTTTGTGTCCGTGGGACAGTGACACACTTCAAGGGCTCCAGGACTTCAAGATACCGAGTCAAAGCCAGAAACACCTAGGGTGTCTGGGTAGGGAGCTGCCGCAGAGAGGGCCAGGGGCCCTGTATGGAGGTGGGGGTGCTGGGGACCCTCTGGAGCCAGCGTCGAGTCGCCCTGCCTGCGGTCGAGGGAACTTCACTTCTTACTTGGGCTTCTTAGGCCACGAACCAGGTACACCAGATTCCCCTCTTCTTAGCTAAGTATTTGCGGTTGTTACGATATGCTGAGAGGGTCTGTTCTACTGTCGGCCCCAACACACAGCCCTGCCAATCCGCCCCGAACGCTCACATGAGAGAGGCTCATGACAGGACGATTCAGACGGGCAGGAAGCGAGGACGAGGCCCACGCGTACCCCGCCGGCAGAGATGGGCACGACACCTGCCGGCGCCGCTCGCCCACTGCCGAGTTACTACTCAGCTCCTCAGAGACGTTTTCAGAAAACAGCACCGGGCGCCCGGCACACAAGGACTCTCTCGTTGCTCTGCGCCGGCTCGTACCTGTTGAACCGCTTCAGCATGATGGCGTTCTCTGTGCACAGGTCGTCCGCAGGGAGGGAGCTGGCCTGCCAGCGAAGGCGCTCGTCGGCGTTGGAGAGGTACTCCGTCCGGGCGATGTCTGTGCGGAACTGAAAGGGGACGGCGGTCACTCCTCCTCCCCAAAACTACAGGTGCCTGGTTTACGAGCCAGCACGGGACCGGCTGCATGGACGGCGGGGGTGGCTCCCGCGCTTCCCACCGGTGCTGCCCCCCGGCCCGGTACCTGGATGTTGGCCTGCTGCAAGTGGTGGGACCAGGTGGTGAACAGGTTCTGGCGCATCTGCTGGTCAAAGTAACCCGCGTAGGCGATAAACGCGGCTGACAAGAGGCAGTCCCCGGCGATGGTGGACATCTGGTTTTTGAAAGTCTCACTTGTTTTTTCCCACCGTTCGCGTTCGGCAGACAAACTCTTCAGAAGGGCGGTGCTCCGGTTTACCTACCGGGAAGATGAGCAGGATTTATGCTGAAAAGGGAAAACCTGTCCCCCCGCAGGGTTCTGGGTGGGCCGGAGGCAGAAACACACTCCAGCTGTTCAGTCTCGGGAGAGATCCAGCTCCCCCACGGCGGAGGACGACACAGGTCTCAGAACACGAGGGGGCGCGAGGGGGCGCAGAAAAGCAGGGGTCAGCCTTGAGGCGTGGGTGGGAGCGGGGCCTGGGCCAGAAGAGCGCCCAGGGCAGAGGGCTGGCGGAGGGCCGGCCGGAGGAAGGCAGCGCTGCTGGCGGGGGAGGAGAGTATCCTGGGAACTCAAGGGGAGGACGGATACTGCGAAACACACAGCAGTGGACGTGAGACCTGGACAGACACCCAGCTGTGGGTGACCCCACTGAAACGGAGGTGGGCGAACGCACAGGTTGGGGGTTGGCGTGGGGAGGGGGCACCCTAGCTTCAGATCACCTCCTGGCATGATTAACGTCACTCAGTGACCCCTCGGGGAAGCCGGTAGGACGTCTCGGACACAAGAGCTGGGGACACGAGGGCGGGCAGGTGCACAGCTGATACGCCCCGAGGCCAGAGCGAAGGGGAGCGGGCGGGAAGACGGCGCAGCCTGCGGAGGGTCTCACTTTCGCTTCCACGGCGGCCAGGTCTGCTTTGATGGCCTGGGCCTCGGAGATGAGGACGGCGTACTCCTCCTTGTAGCGGGCAATGCTGGCCTCCAGGTCCCGGATCATCTGCTCCACCTCGTTGGCCTTCTGCTGGTTGTCCTTGGCGTCGTCCTCCAGCTTCTGCAGCTCGTTGCGCAGGGGCTCCACCCGCTTCAACATGTCCGCGTAGTTAAGCTGAGGGGACACACAGTGGTTCTTTCTCAGGGGCCACCGGCCCGGGGCGGGGGGCGGCTCCTCCCATTAGGAGCTCCGGGCCGCGCCGCCTACCTGCGCGATCGCCCACTTCACCATAGGCCCGCAGGCCAGGGACGCCCGGTTCACGATCTCATAGTTGTAGCTGGGGTTGGACATGTAGTTTTTCTTCATCTTCTCCCTGATGGCGTCGCTGCAAGAGAGGACACAGAGTTCCCAGCAGGTGTCGGCTGAACGCAGAGCTTCTAGGAAACCGCAGTGTAAAGGCTCCCGTCGGCTGCCCCGTGTTGCGCAGGACAGTGCCCCGCCGCGGGGAACGCCTCTGCGCCCCTGCCCTGCCCCCCGACGGAGGCAGTGTCCGCCAAGGGCTCTGGGGCACGGTGCCCACAACTACTTGTGCTGACGGGCTCCTGGGTCAAGGACCTGGAGAGCTAGTGCGCGGAACGGGAGGGAGAAACCGGACAACCGCTCTGAGGGAACTGGCCTGGGAGGCACGCGTGCTAACGTAACGGACGCCGCCTTCTGGAATATACCCCCGGCCACAGCGACGGGACGTCACAGCAGGGACACCTCCCAGCGTCTGGGCACTGTCCTCCGTTCCCAGGCAGCACTCACCTGATCTCCTCTGCAGAGAAGTTGACGATGGTGGGGATGAAGTTCTCCCTCATGATGATGGAGCGGATCTGCTTCCAGTCCGTGGTGCTCTCCCCCAGCAGCAGGCAGATGGACTCGAGCGCCAGCTTCACGGCCGCGGGGGGGTTGGCCATGGACCGTACCTCCACCAGGTGCTGCTTCTTGATCGACTTCACGGCTGAGCACAGCGGCAGCAGGAGGCGGGGCGGGAGGGCGACAGAGGGAGGGCGGTGAGGGGCCGCTGTGCAGCAGAGTCGTGGCTCCCGCCCAGAAGGTCTGAGCAAGCAGGTCTTTAAACTTAAACTAGAATGGTAGGAGGGACCGACCTTTGAAATATGAGGTTCTCACTGTACTAGCAAACCCACAACGATTGGTCCATAAATAGCAGGCCGCTGCCTTCAAGGAGGTCTCCCAGCCCCACTAGCTCCACCTCCAGAAAGACATTTTCATCACATGGGTGTCTGCCACAACTTAAGCAAAGATGTTTTCAATTTCAATCTAAATTCAATTTAGAAACCGCCGGCCTGGCTGGGTGAATACAGTTCTAAAAGGACGGTTGGTGCCTTCCACAAGCTGAAACAGTCGTCCAGCCTGAACTTTGATGAAAACACTTTCTCAGTGGTTACTCGGCAATGAGAACCATATTAAGTTCTCATTTAATCCAACTCTCAAGGAAAATCTATAATTTGGACGCTGTCAATTCCTCCCGAGGTATAAGAGGAAGCCCTTGCCTTTGGAGCAAACACCATGGGGCCAGGAGGGAGCACGGGGCGGGGGGGGGGGGGCCGGGCACAGCGTCCGCAGGTAGGCCCAGCTGGAGGTGGGACGGAGAGCAGCCGCCAGGGGACCTAGGTAGGCAGTTGCTGGCCCAGCCGTAGCGCGCTCGGACAACCATGAGATGGCGATGTTGCGCGCCTCACGGCATTTCTGTTGACGTTCAAGTCAGGGATTTGTAAAAGCATATTCACGTAATTATCACCAGATTAAAAAAAAAAAAAAAAACCCACGTATTCACATAAACCTTATTTTGTCAACCATCTCTCCTGAGAAGGGCTCCGTTCTGGTGGAAGCAGTGTTATAAGAGCTTCGCTTTCTGGGGCCCCTGGGTGGCTCAGTGGGTTAAGCCTCTACCTTCAGCTCGGATCATGATCTCAGGGTCCTGGGATAGAGCCCCGCATCGGGCTCTCTGCTCTGCGAGGAGCCTGCTTCCTCCTCTCTCTCTCTCTGCCTGCCTCTCTGCCTACTTGTGATCTCTGTCAAATAAATAAATAAATAAAGCCTTAAAAACCAACCAACCACCCAAATGAAAAACCATTGCTTCCCGAGATGAAGGCAGTCTCCAGCGTTTCGGGAAGCCAAGAGATACCGACCAGGCTCAGTCTCCACACTCCGCAGCACCACGGACGGAGCCAGACCCGACCGCACAGACGTACCATTCTGAGCCTCGATGACAGCAGGCTCCACCTTGTCCAGGTCCTCCTTGACGCTCATTTGTTTGTCTGCAATCACTTCCTGCTGCTTATGCAGCTGCTCCTGGATTTCCTGGCTCATCACCTACACAGCAAGGAAGGCTTGGCTATGGGTCCTGGCTACTCTGCTGAGTGACTCCTGAACACTCCCTGCCCCGCCCAGACACCCCCCAACCCCAACCTGTCAGACCCCGAAGCCCACTCAGACCGGACTTGCTAGGCTCCCGGAGATGGCCGGCGCGGGCCCGGCCAGCTGGGGCTCCTGAGGCAAACACTCACCTTCTTCTTCTCCGCCTCCTGCTGGTCCTTCACCATCTTCTTCAGCTTGTCGTTGGCGGCCGCGTTCTTGACCTCCAGCTCTTGGCTCTTTATCCTCAAGTCCCGCCGCAGCTCCTCTACCTGAGGGACAGATGCCACGTGAGGAAAACGGAACGATGCAGAAATGACCGGGAAAGGGGCCTCATGCTAGCCCCCTGCCCATAAGGGAGGTGAACCCCTAGGATGTACCTGGTCAACCGTCTCTTTGATTTTCCTGAGCCCGACGTTCAAGTGCATCTGCTGCTCCTCCAGCTCGCTCCGCTTCTCGTGGAACAGGTTGGCGTAGTGGTTGATGAAGTCCAGGTAGTGGCGAGGCGTGATGGCCATCGTTCTGCCTCCGCGCTTTGCCAGCCGAGCGTTAGCCTTTTAGAAAACAGTTTGATCTTACCGCTCTTCAGGACATTCTCTGTGATTTCACCTCAGAAAGCTAACTGCTCTGCCAGGTGATGTGACGGCACAGACTCGGCCCTCAGGAGTCACGCTTGAGCTGGGGTCTCAGCTCAGCCTCCTGGGAGATCCCAGGGAGCCCCTCGGACCCCTAAGTTCTCTCCTCAAACGTCTCTACAACCCAGAGGTGACCTTGGCGACCCAGACATGTACTCCATATGAACAGGTTCTGTGACTGGAGTACTGTGCGCTCTGCCCCCTCTGATTTCTGCTGATTTTCCATGGACACCAAAGTAAGAGATGGCAGCAGGAAGAAGGCAAGAGGGCACAGCTATGTGTGACCAGCTGCTCTGGCCCCTCAGGCTGGTGCAGGGCGACAGAACATGAGACCAGCAAGGGAAGCCAGGGCCAGGCCACATCCGAGAGGCAGTGGGGGTGGCCCGTAGGTGCAGCAGAGCAGCGGTCCTCAGGACACCCGCAGGCTTAGAGCGGGTTTTACAAAGCCTTACGGGGGGAGCGAATGGGACCCTTCCATGATAAGGAGTGAGCAAACCCCAGCCAGTGGGCCAAATCCCGCCACTGCCTGTTTCTGCAAACACAGCGCTGGAGGACACGGTCCTCCCCACCTGCTCACACGTGGGCTGTGGAGGCTGCGTACCGAGGCAGGGCCGAGTAGCTTAAAAACCCTCCTAGTCCACAAAGCCCAAGACATTCACTATCTGACCTTTTACAGGGAAAGCGTGCTGACCCCTGGTTGGGAATGGACAGCTAGGACACACACACACAGGCAGTGAGACAAGCAAAGCGGAGAGGAACGCTTCACAGAGGCCGCGGCCAGAGGGCAGCGAAGGTCAGTGAACCCTGGGGGTGCAGCCTGGTAATGAGGAGGAGGAAGTGCTCCTGAGAGAGGCACCAACAGGCCATGGTGCTGTGTCTACTACCGGGGAGCCTCCGCGCTCCTCTCTGTCTGGACACGGAGCTCACCTGGTGCAGGGTCTGGTGAACAAACACACAGCTGTTCACGATAGCTTCGCGGTGTGACGGCGGCTGTGGCAGTTTGTCGTAGACGACTGGCATGTAATCGGGCACGATGTAATTCGGCTTCTCCAGGTCCATTTTGCTTGTGAATTCCTTGCCCACTTGATACAGGGCTTCCGTGGACCAGTCCCCAAACCAGTTCAACACACACCTGAAAGAGACGGCTACGTGTCCCACAGCTCCCCAGAGTGGGGCTGCCCGTGACCCAGAGCCGGGCGGACACCGGCGTACCTGTTGAAAAGCGCCGGGGAGGTGGCCGCGCGGTCCTTGAGCCCCTCTGAGGATGGGTTCATGGTGAAGACAACGTGGAGGTTGCGGATGACCTGGCTGGTGAACCACTTGTACAGCTCCTCGTGCGAGTCCAGCATCAAGCCCTCCTTCTGGGCCCCCTCTTTGCACTGGGTCATCAGGGTGGCATATTCGTCCCCTTCGAAGAGGCCGGGAACCTGGCAAACCAGAGAGCACGACTACCGACCGGTCCTGATGTCCCGGAATGGCGCACAGGCAGCACCACGCGTGGGGCACTCACCTCCCCGTTGGCCAGCAGCGTGTTCATGCGCTCCAGGAACCCGGAATCTAACACATTGGACTCATCCATGATGAATGCGATCTTTTCATTCTTACAGCCAGAACGCCTCAACACGGTCCGAAGATCCTCATCGAAGTCTTCCCCCGTGTACTTCCTATGCACCTGCAGACGCAGTCGCCGGGTTAGGTCTGTTTTCGTTCGAGGAGCCTTGTGCGTGCATCAGGAATCCGTTGTTGGGGCTCACAAGTGTTGAGCAGACCTACCTTAATCTGGTACACGCTCAAACCATTCATCCAGGCCACAAAACGGGACAGGGTGGTTTTTCCCGCTCCACTGACACCAATTAGAAGCAAGTGGCCTTGAGGCTGGCGGAATATTCTGAAACATTATCAGAAAAAGATAAAATTCAAGGCTTTTATGATCTGGTCCCCTTTCAATGCTTAGGTCCTAAACTTTCTCAGGAGTTAATCTACAACAGTTTTAATGTGTTTCAACTTAAATCTGTATGTTGAACAGTTGTTAAGCAATTGCTATCTGCCAGGACTGGGGGGTGCAAAGACCCACAGGACATGGTCCTGTCCTCAGATACTCAGATGGCAGGAGGCAGAGAGACCCAATTCTAGCGGAGCTTTCAGTCACGGTTGGCACAGACCGCTAGCAGGAGCCGAGTAAGTGCTGAACAGCAGGAAAGTATGTGACAGAGATGCTGGACTGAGAAGGGCAGGGGAAGTGGGGACAAGAGAAGGGTGGAGGCAAGGTGGGGGAAGGTCAGTCGGGAGGCCTGGCAGGATCTCCCAACACTACGTTAACAGCAAGGCCAGGGGTGACCTGTCACAACAGAAAGCCCACCGGTCGATCCTGAGCACGTGGTCTAACACTTCATTAAACAGGACCAGAGGGACATCAAGTTCTTCTTCATAGAAGACTTTCAGCCGAGCTTTGACGTAGTCTCTCAATTCTTCCTGGTCGACTGGGATGTAATCCTGTAGAATAGGTAAGACCCAAATTACTATGAAATCATCTTCGTTATTAGCCAATTGTATTTCCATATACTTAGGGGCATCTGGCTGGCTCGGTTGGTACAGCATGAGACTCTTGACCTTAGGATTTTGGGTTCAAGCCCCACATTGGGTGTACACATTGTTTAAAAATAAAATCTTTGGGGCGCCTGGGTGGCTCAGTGGGCTAAAGCCTCTGCCTTCGGCTCAGGTCATGATCCCAGTGTCCTGGGATTGAGCCCCGCATCGGGCTCTCTGCTCTGCGGAGAGCCTGCTTCCTCCTCTCTCTGTCTGCCTCCCTGCCTGCTTGTGATCTCTCTCTCTGTCAAATAAATAAATAAATAAAATCTTTAAAAAAATAAAAATAAAAACAAAATTTCATTTGGAAGAGGAATTGGTCAAGAGGTCCCTAAAGATGAACCAAGTGTGAAGGCCTCTGCCACCGGACTTCCACCTTCCTGAGCGCAGGAAGCAACAACTGAGCAGCCTGAGCCTCTGAAATAGACCCCTGCACGCGGGGAGCCCGTGGCGGGAGAGATGCTGCCAAGTGAGGGACTATCCAACCAACAGTGCTGGGTCCAGTGTCGGGACAACGGACACCCCTCAGGAAAAACAAAACAGACCTGGAGCTACACACACACACACACAATTATAGATGGGTTATGGGTTAAATGACGGAGCTCTAACAACATTTGCTCTTTAAAAGACACCATAGAAACGGCGACGGATGAACCACCGGGAGAAGATGGTGCCTATAAATAAGCAGGGTTAGGATCCAGAATCCAGAAATAAGCAGAAAATTCTAGCAACACCAAACAAACCAATCTTGCTATCTCTTGCTTCCGTGTGGCCCTCTTTAAGACCCAGCGCCAGGGTCCGCTCTATCGAGATCTCTCCCCAGACGGAGCTATTTCTACCATGTTGGACTGGGAGCTCCCTACAGGAAGCCCTGGCTCATCCCTGCGTCTGTCTGCCCTTCCTACTGAGTGAAATGCGTACTGAAACTACAACTTACTAGAACATCCTACTCCTCTGGAAAAAGGACAGCTCATAGCTATTCTGGGAACGTCAACTTCGTTTAGTACAAAGTATATGAAATATTTTCACCCAACTTATTCACAATTAGCTCATTTTTATAGTGTGAGGAAAGAGAAAGCAAAGGGAAAGCCCCCTTTTGCTGCAAACACATGGACGCTGTGACCCCTGCTGGCTGGAGTGGCGCCGCTCTCGTAGTGGTCACCTCACGGGAAGAGGACACACACAGCAGGCCAGCTGGCCCCAGCCACACTCCTGGATCGTCGGCCCCACGCTATCAGCAAATACGTAGTGCACCGAGCCTACACCCAGTGCTCACTTACGGGTGCTTCAGGAAAAAGGTGTTTTTGGTTAGAAGATAACTCTAAGAAGACAGAAGTATTTCTGAAATGACATATCTGTTACCTTTGACAACCAGTTGCTGTACAGGATGGGCCGGCTCATCGCCTTCTCTTTGTCTATGTTGGGGAAGTGCTTCAGAGCAACCATGTCAATGTTCTCATCTGTCCAGCGCCTCTCCTCGTCTTCCACGAGCCTGTTGGAAGCAGAGGGGATGCCTTTCAGTCCAAACAGAGGTCGTGCTGAGAAAACACCAGGTTTTGTTGGTGCTGAGGGCGACTGCAAAGAGCCAGAATTAGGCTTTATGGAAATTATCATTTTCCACAAATGGAAAAACCTAAGAATCTGAACTCCAGGCAGCTTAAACAATCCAAAATTCTGACATTAAATGTAAAACCCCTCAAAGCTATGGAATCACTACATCTAAAAAAATTCCTTTGGGGCACCAGGCCGGCTTAGTTGGCAGAGCGTGACACTCTCGATCTTGGGGTCATGAGTGCAAGCCCCATGTTGGGTGTAGAGATTATTTATTTATTTATTCATTTAGATTTTATTTATTTATTTGACAGACAGAGATCACAAGTAGGCAGAGAGGCAGGCAGAGAGAGGAGGAAGCAGGCTTCCTGCAGAGCAGAGAGCCTGATGCGGGGCTTGATCCCAGGATCCTGGGATCATGACCTGAGCCGAAGGCAGAGGCTTAACCCACTGAGCCACCCAGGTACCCCAGGTGTAGAGATTATTTAAAAAACAAAAGCAAAAACAAAAGTCAAAAAACCTCCTTTAATAATGTCTAATCACATTGATTTTTTAAAACAGCAACAGGAGGGGCGCCTAGGTGGCTGATCGGTTGAGTGTTTGCCTTTGGCTCAGGTCATGATCCCAGAGTCCTGGGATCGAGCCCCACTTCAGGCTCCTTGCTCAGCAGGGAGTCTGTTTCCCTCGGCCTCTGACCCCGCTCGTGCTCTGTTTCCCTTCCTCTCTCTCAAATAAGTAAAATCTTAAAAAAATAAGATAAAATGACAATACGACTCTAACTTCTAAGCTTGCCTAATATAAAGTTCCCGTTATCACGGGGGCAATAAGAGAACAGGAACAGGGGACTGACCCGCACACCACTGGAGACACAGGGCTTATGAAGAGAACCACAGAGCAAGCAGGTGAGACCAGACCTGTCCTTGTGGAGGGGGATGGGGGCAGGCAGACCCCTTCCGAGAAGCTGACTCTGTGATCCGCTTAGTGGGCCACCAGGGGCGGGTCTAGTGGAGGCAGGGCCTGTGGTTACTGCAGCCAATTGGAATTTACAAGCACCACTGCCAGTGCTACATTTTAATAAAAACAAAATTTTGTCTCTGGTATTTTGGGAAATTTGGTAAAATTGTATTATAGCTCAAATTTTTTCTATTTTTTATTAAAAAATAGAGTGTTAAAGAGTTTTGTTTTTTAACTAAAAAAAAAAAAAAAGCTAGTATGTTCCTTGCTCCCCCTTACTTCGCCCATCTGGGATGCTGGGCTCTTGGCCAGGGCAGCTGTGTGAAACTCAAGGACTCTGAGGAGCCTGATTTGAAAGCCAGAAATCTATAATAAAGCAACATTCTGGTACTCCTTGAAAGCACAGATGAGAAAAGCCGCCCGAAGGCAGGACTCCTCGGTCTAGTGGTGCAATTGCCAAATGGATAGGTACTTCTCAGTCTAGAGGGAGCCATCCACCTTGGGTTCTCCCAGGGAAGAACCACTAATTGCTATCAAGCATGTATACCTGGGATAGTGAGTGGTCAGAGGGATGGGCTATCTCATACTCACCCCTGGAGAAAGGGGTCCTGGCCTGCCATTGGAGGCTTGCCCTCCTACACTGTTCTGACTAACCCAGTTCACAGGTAGAACATTTCCCCCAAATAATTTGGGCAGGAAACCGTGGTGCCACATTAAATAGTAAATCATTTAAGATCTACTACTTAGAAATTTGGAGTCAAAGCAACACAAGTTTAACTTTTCCTCACCAGCCTAAACTGAGCCTACAAGTCCATGTAGACTAACATTATATAAAATTAAAAATACAAGAAAAAGAAGAGAAAAAAAATGACAAGACAGGACTAGGAAAATTAAGAATTTATTGTCAAATAAAGATCTTACTCAAGTATAAAGAATGTAAGAATTTGGTTCTGGCTAAAGAAAAATAATTGACAAGATTCCTCAAGAAGTAAAAACTCAACTTTTCACTCTGGTGTTTCCTGCGACTCAAACCACAAGTTTCCGTGATCTACTAAGTACTGGTGACGTCCCTAGAAAAACTCAGAAGCTGCAAGGCAACTCCTGAGGCAAGCAACTGACAGGAAGAGAAAACTGAAGTCCCAGGGACAGAGCTGCAAACCCTCTGATAAAAGAATGGAGGGTGAGTTGTTGGTGGTCATGGAAACCCTACGCCAGGTAGTCGTTAGAAGACATTCAATCGTGGGTTTCTGGTTTTGTTTTTAAGTAATCTCTACATCCAATGTGGGACTTGAACTCATGACCCCAAGGTCAAGAGTCACACGCCAGCCAGGTGCCCCTGGAAGGCATTCGAATTCTCGAGACCCCTAGCTTTGAGCAGATTAGGCGGTGCCCACTTGACGGCTGCAGAGGTTAATGGGAAGTGCCTCGCCCCATGCCATTCAGTAAGCAGGACAGGGCAGTCCCCGCTCCCTGAGACCCATCAACGCTGCGGGGTGGCTGTGCTCAGTGCCCAGACACAAGGCCGACCTTGTCTGCTTCCTTCCACCATCAGCAGAGCCTGGCTCAAATCTGGCCAGCCCAGCCTTGCACAGACCCTGCCTTGGAGGGTGGTTAAGAGAGGGAGCAGGGAAGCATGGAGCTAACCTCATCCTCGGCTTTACCTGTCTTGGAAGAGACGCAGGGCTTCGTGTGCCCAAATCCGGATGAGGCCTTCCACGGGCAGAGTCTCCAGAGGTCTCAGGGCCTCGAATATCCCTCGCACCCACCTCGTCATCTCACGGGGGGAGTAGATATAGTGGGGCTGTGTGTCCTGAGTGAATCTCTCCTGCGGTTTAGAAAAGTGGAGGTACGTGTAAATATCTTAAGACATGAAAAACGAATAAAAGAGCAAATGCTGTATAACATTTTTATATTGAAAATGAGCCACTTAAGCCCTGGAATATTGAAGGACGAATTAGTAATGTTGGAACAACTGGACTACTAGCCAGAACAAAGTTCGATGCGAGCTGCTCACTTTGATATTGAAATTATCTTTGAAAGAAACTACAAAAAATTCTTCCAAAAACACTTTAAAAAAGGTAATTCTTTGGGGCGCCTGGGTGGCTCAGTGGGTTAAGCCTCTGCCTTTGGCTGGGGTCCTGATCTCAGGGTCCTGGGATCGAGACCCGCATCAGGCTCTCTGCTCAGCGGGGAGCCTGCTTCACTCCCTCTCTCTGCCTGGCTCTCTGCCTACTCGTGATCTCTCTCTGTCAAATAAATAAAATCTAAAAATAAATAAATAAATAAATAAAAATGTAATCCCTAAGTTCAGGAAAAGCATGATTTGAAAAGCAAAAATAAAGACAAAAAATGACATTAAAATTTCTGCAGAGAAAGTTGCAGTTCTACAAAATTAAAAGCAAACTAAACACCAGGAAACATTTGCAACACGAACAGGAAGCATTCATAAAGCACTAGGAATGCAACACTGTCCCCATGGGCAGACGGGCAGCACTCGAAGTGCTCTTGGAAGTCTTCCCCGAAACAGGCAAGTCACAAGACTTTGGGCTTTCACTAAAGCCCACCTTTTTTTTTTTTTAAGATTTTATTTATTTACTTGACACAAAGAGACACACAGTGAGAGAGGGAACACGAGCAGGGGAGTGGGAGAGAGGGAAGCAGGCTTCCTGCCGTGCAGAGAGCCTGATGTGGGGGCTCGATCCCAGGACCCTAAGATCATGACCTGAGCCAAAGGCAGATGCCACCCAGGCGCCCCTCACGAAAGCCCAAACTTGTAACAGCGTTCTTTAGTTCCCAGAGGAGCAGAGAAGCCCCGAGTACCTGAGACATGGTGTAGAACTCCACCATGGCGGCCGTGAGCGGCTCGGCGTATGTGCGCAGGGACGGGATGAGCCTGAGCATGGCCCGGTTGAAGGTGCCGTAGATCTGTGTCAGGGAGGCGGGTCCCGGGTAATCCACATACACAACAGGCACGTGCCGCAAGAATCTGTGAGGACAGCCGGCTCAGCCACTCCAGTGACGGAGCAGAGTGCCCGAGTCGCCCAGCCCCAAGTGCCTTCCCAATCGACCCACACAGGCTTCATGTCACAGTTCACACAGCGACACACACAAACCTCTCATGCCCGGGCCTGACACACAGATGCAAAAAAACTCGCAAGAGCCAAGCAAAGATGGGAAAGGGATTCCGGCTTCGGCCCCACTTTGGCCCCACAGGTCTGCGGCAGTTACCCCATTACCCCCCAGAGAGTCGGGAGCTTTTGTTTTCAAGTCTGTTTTCCTCGGATCACAGCACAGCGAAAGGAGCCCAGGGGCCACCCTATGATAAGCAGTTTATTTTGTTTCCTTTTTATAATTGAAACCAGATTTTCATTGTGCTACATCTAAAGCAATCGTGGAATAGGTATGTTGTGAGGTAAGGGAGGTTTAGAGAGCAGTATTACCTGTGAGACAGGGGCTTTCTTCCAGGATCCGTGGGTGGATTACAAGCCCCGACAAACTGGATTCTCTCCAGCTTCACCCACGTTTGGTCTGAGGTTCGGTAAAAGCCTCCGTGCTCCACCATCTGAGGGCAAGCGGGAGTGTTAGCTCGGCAGGAGCAAACGTGAGCAAGGGCAGCGGGGACTCGGGGATGTACACACCTGTCTGATGAAGGATATGACCCTCTGGGTCCCGTATTTATCCATGTCCGGCAAGTTGATCTCATCACAGAATAGGACCAGCCACTTCCCAAGTTGAACAGGAGCCAGGACGACCCCGTTCGGTGTGCGTCTGTACTCACAGTAGTGGTCGAACGTCTTCAGCAGCAGCTCTGGGGTGGTTGCACTCGAGAAGTTAAGACCCACAACCTTCGGATGGGAAGAACGAAACGAAGGCCCGTAAGCCCCATCCCACATTTGAGGACCAGAAGGCTTGCTGCCCACGTCCCAGCCTCTTTACCTCCATGTCAGGCAAGGCCCGGAGGGCGCTAAAGAGCGTCATGGTTTTGCCAGAGCCCGGAGGGCCACACAGGACCAGTGGCTTGTGCTCAGCCAGCCAGGTGTACAAGAGGGCTTCGTGGCGGACAGTGTCCAGAGTCGGCACGACGACGTCAGGGGCCGCCACCTTGTGCGTCTCCACTTCGATCTGAGGCACCTTGGCCTGCCACGGCGACCACTCTCCGCTGATGGACACCTACACCCAGAGAAGGGGCGCGGGTCACTCTGGGAGCCACACACTACCTCACTTACAGACTCGCTGGTTTTCACACAAAACACAACCTGCATGTTCATCTGCTTTCCTTTTGTACCGCATAAAACAAAGATCGGAACCTTTTTATGAAATGGGAAGAGTAAGCCAAGCCCACGGTGAGGTGGCTCTGGGAGGAATTAAGCTAACGTGCCAAGATCAAGGGGAAGAAGGCCACGCCCTCCGAGCCCATACCTCGTAATCGATGATCGGTATGTTGGGCGCGGCGGGCAGCGGCACCGTCGTGATTCTCCGGATGTATTCACCCAGCTCTGCTCTCATTTTCAGCCGACTGTCTCCAGACAAGGACCAGAGTATGGCATAAACCAGATACCGCTATTGAAAGAAAAAACAAAACCCATTTTTAAATACAGTTACAACAATAAAGACACTTTCAGCAACAATAACCTTGAAGAAAGTGGTTCCCAGCATTCTTGGCTCACGGACACAGCGGCACCTTTCTTGGCCCCCATGAAAGCCTGACCCTGTGCCCAGGAGAGAGAACACCTCCCAGCGGGCACCTAGTTTCGGGAGGCGCACAGAGCTCATGCATGCCCGGCCCCGGTGGAGCCCTGCTCCCCCTCCACGCACGTGCCCCCCGACCTGAATGTAGCGCTCCAGCTGCTCGATCTGCATGGGGAAGTCGGGGTGGTTGGCGTTGTACTGGGCCACGTTCCGGCAGGCCTGGTGCAGCATGGAGAAGAGCGAGCCCAGGCAGCGGAGGCGCGTCAGGTCCATGATGTGCTCCAGCTTGAAGGCGTGCTCCAGGGCCTTGGTGACCAGGCCATTGGAGGTGAAATACGGCTGCATGATTGTGGCTGCGTCCCTCTGGATCTGCAAGAGGCAGTAAACGATATGGAACTAGTATTTCAGAAAGCCCAGAGACTTTCATATATATTCTCACTTAAGCCCAGGAGAGGGTCATGTGACCTACAAACAATTTTTTTTGGATAACCTTCAATGACCAACCCTTACTCGTTTTCCTTTATCTTGGTAGTCCTCGACCACACTTCCTAGAAACACGGGCTTTCACCATTGAAATGGGAAAATGCAGTGTTTCATCAATTTGCAAAGAAAAGTCAGATAACTGAAAGAATTCTTTAAATTTTCCCAAACACATCTTCACTTCAGCAGAGGAGACTTTCTTTGGGAGCTGGTACAAGACGGCACTGACTATGCGAACCTCCCGCGAAAGCCCTTGTTCAACAGACAAGCAGAGACCACTGGCGAAGAGTACCACGGTTCCCTGGCTCCCCGGCCCTCGGGGGGGTGGAACGGCCGACCTCGCCGCACAGAACGTCCCCGCCCTCTCAGAGGCAGATCTGTGGCCGCACCGGGCAGAGCGCTGACGGCCTCGCACCTGCAGCATTGGGGAGGCGGCCTCCTCCCCCTCGTCCTCTTTGCCCTTGCGCCGGCGCTGGGCCTCGTCCTCCCCTTCATCCAGGGGGATGCTGCGCAGCCGGGCCAGGAAGTTGTTGAAGATCATGTCTGTGCTGAGCACGTCCTCACTGAACCAGACCATGCCACAGCGCGACACCGTGGCCAGCGTGGCGTACTTCAGGTCCTGCACTTCAAACATTATTCGCACCTGGAGAGAAAACAGCGTATTAACGATGTGGGTCCGGTAGAAACTCAGATGTTAAAATTCTTTTACCTACGCACAGTGAAAGAACAATTATAATCTTTTTGAACTTAGTTCACTTTGTTTGAAAGTGAAAACGTCTATGACTGCCACCACTACACCATCCATGAGCTGCTCTCCGTGAGAATCTGGGAAGGGCGGGTGCCTGGGGGGCTCAGTCAGCCGAGTGTTCGACTCTTGGCCTCCGCTCAGGTCATGATCTCGGGGTCGTGGGATCCAGCGCCCTGCTGGACTCCACACTCAGCAGAGTCTGCTTGAGGATTCCATCCCCCCAGTCCCTGCCCCTCCTCTCTGCTTGCACACATGAGCACTTGTGCACTCTCTAAAATAAATACATAAATCTTTTTCCTCCCTAAGATTTTAATTTATTTGGCAGATACAACTAGAGAGGGAACACCAGCAGGGGGAGTGGGACAGGGAGGAGCAGACTCCCCGCTGAGCAGGGAGCCCGATGCAGGGACTTGAACCTAGGACCCTGAGATCATAACCTGAGCTGAAGGCAGACGTGTAATGACTGAGCCACCCAGGCACCCCTAAATACATCAATCTTAAAGAAAAAAATAGAAGAACCTGGGTCAGAAGCGCGTGTGCTGGGAGAAGAGCAGGTGAGCCCTGGAGACGCACTCTTGGAGGAGAGAACAGCTCCCTTGGAGGGGGCATCGGCGGCAGAGGTGCACCAGCCTTGCCCCAGGCCGGTATGGCTGCCACGTTCCCCGCCTGAACCCAGCAACCTTCACCCTGATCCCTGAGGCAGGCAAGTCAGTCAGTGTCTCTGTTCTGCAGATGGGGAAGGGTACCTCACCCGGATCTAGTGCTGTAAATGGGGCTGAGATTCAAATCAGATGGTCTGATTTCCGAGCCTTAACCTCGGGGCTAGCCCACCCCACAGGAGAGCAATCTCCTTCCAGCAATGGTCAGGATCTACCGGATAACAAGCCACAACAGAAAGACCTGACAAGTCAATCAAGACAGAAGTCCAAGTGCACATTTCCTGAGCGGCACCAGGCATCCCTGGCTCGGTTTCTGACGTGATGACAGCCACCACTGCTGGTCCAAAGGTTCACATGCACCAACTGCTCTTCTAAAACAGTTCCTCCTTTGTCTCACGCCCATCTCTGGCCCCTCAGCCAGTCCCACCAGCAGGAACTTTAAATTACAGCAGAACTCAGCAGCTCCCGCACTGCCAACTCCTCCAGCCCACACCCATGGCCGTGCCTGGACGATCGCCCAGCTCCTGGGCAGTCCCCTTGCTCCCACCCTGCTCCCTGCAACTGCACTGCAGCCGGCAGCCAGAGGGATCCGACCCAGACTCTCCCGAGGCTCCTGATGCCCCCAGCGGGCACGTGCCAGTCCTCACGGCGACCCCCGCCGAACTTGATGCGGCGGCCCCCTTCCCCTGGTCTCACCCACCCTCTCTCCCCTTGCTCCTCGCATCTCTGACCAAGCCCCCTGCTATCGGCCCCTTCGGCTGGAACCAGCACACCCGGAGACCCACAGACTGGCTCTTCCACCTGCCTCGATCTCTACAGACGCTTCCCGGGGATGCTTCCAGGTCGCCCTTCCCGACAGGGCACCCTCTAGATCTCGCCAACACCCACTGTTCTCTTCCAGCTTGTCATCCCCTTACCACCTAACACTGTTTCCCTTGGTTTTCTGTCCTCACGTCAGACTGTGTGTCCCAGGACAGCAGGGGTTTGGTCTGGTTTTCTCCTGCTGGACCTTCAGTAGGATGCGAGTCCTTGCCAGGCCCACGAACGTTTCCTTATCTATCTGGTGGTGTGTCCAGGGCCTGGACCAAAAGCTCATTTCCGAGGGACAGCTTTGACAGCTTCCATATCTAAATTACTCCACTTTGCCACTTCCCAGATGTAAGGTAACTTCAGAAATCCTAACGACAAGCCCCTAACGTTCGGTTAGGAGTGTTAATCGGGAATTATGGAGTGCGCTTAACATTTAGCAGCCAGCAGAAAGGTATTGGTCCAATGGAGCTATTTCTCACCAGCCAAAGGACTGGAAAAATCTAGCACCAGGAGACTCCGTCAACCCTGAAAACTACTCATCTGGCTGACCGCTGCTACAGACCCTGGAGCCTCGCCTCCAGAGCGGCACTCTGCAGGCACACAGGCCGCCTGGTCTGGCGCCCCAAGGAAGCCACTTACGTTGGGCGGAAGGCTGAGGCGCTCCCCATTTGGCAGAGTCAGGAGCTTGTTGTCATCCAGCACTGAGTTCAAGTTCTCCACCCACTCAGGGTCCACGTCGCCGTCGAAGACGATCCACTGGCGCTTCTGCAGCTCACCCCTCACGTTGTCTATGATCCTGGTTTGGAAAGGGTTTGAAACAGCTGCTGACCAACTTGAGATTCAGAGATCAGAGATGCTCGCCTATGTGGTTTCTGCAGTGACGACTTAACTCATTCAGTTTTGGTTAGAAAAGTAACACCTGCCGCTAATATAAGGACAGAGCACCCAGGTCCCACTTGCGGGAATTGTGGCAAACTCACTTTCTCAGGACATGTGTGAACAGCCCATCCGTCCACTCCCTGGTGTTGGGGTCCAGGGTTCCGTAAAGGTGGTCTTTGCTGATGGCCTTGGGGTCAATGATGTGGGCCACGCCCTCCACACCCTCGAGCCTCTCCAGAGCCTTGAGGAGCACGCGCCAAGCCATGCTCTTCCCACTTCCTGAAGGACCCACCATCATCAGGCCATGGTTGATCTGTGTGATCTGATAGAGCTGGAGGACCTGCGGGGCCAAAGAGACCACATCATAACCACTCCAGAGAAGAACAAGAAGGTTCTCCAGCCCCTCCTCGTGGCAGCAGACACGAGACATGTGCTCTGAATCTCTAAAGGCAAGCACTATACTGGAACTTTTAAAGTTAACGGTTCATGAGCCACATTTGCAAAAAATATTTCAATAGGACTTTTCACTAAACTAGGGGCGCTCTTCGGCTGGGAGCCAGAGGAACAGGGGACTCCGACCCAGCTGCCTCAAAAGATCCCCTTTAGAGAGGGTGAAGGCTCCGTGGCTGAGCCACCTGCGCGACCCCGTCCAGCGCCGGTCCGGTCAGCATGCAGCTGTGTGACCGTACGCTGCTCAGTCTCCCAGAGCAAGGAGAGAAAAGAAGCCCATGCAGACCATCCAACCGCATGGGCTAGCAGGTTTATGTTGTTAACCCTACGATGTCGGCGAGTCTAGCGGTAGAACTTACAATGGAGTAAATACTTTCCATAAGTATTTCCGTAAGTGTCAGCGTTTCTAGAGAATGAACTCCACCACGTACGTGAAATTTTCATGGAAACCATTAGGTCTATGTTTAAGAAAAAAGCCTTGGGTCCCATCTTGATAAAGCAGCTGCCCCCTGGCCCTCATGGTCCAGTTCTCTCGAACGTGGCTCTTTCCTGGGGCCCGGGGCTGCCGTGACCGCACAGCACAGCCAGCGGGGTCAACCCCCTTTACCTTCTCAACCCACATCCCGCCGACTTCTTCTCCATCTCCGTACGTCAGGTACATCTCCTGGCACACCTTCTTCAGCTCCTCTCGCAGCGCAGTCATCTCGCCCCGGTGGTACTGTACCCCGGGGAACACGTCCGACAGGAGGCTGAAGAGCAGCGGAATATCTTCTGCCACCAGCTTGGGCACCATGGTCTCACAGACGCTCTGGATCAGAATCTAATGGCGAGAAGACAAACGAGCTCTGAGCAAGGGTGCTGGGGCCTGGGGGGGAGCCCGGCTCGAACAGCCACTGCCGTATCCCCAGAAGGTACGTCAGAAAGATGTGACTGCTAGCGACTCAGTTCACTGTGCAAATACAGGTTCTTCTACCCATCCTTCCCAGGCCGGGGGATCACCACGGGGCCTCTCAAGCCGCGGCTTAGATGTTGAAAAGGTGAATTTAAATATTAGTGTCTGAGGTGCCTGGGTGGCTCAGTCAGTTAAAGCCTCTGACTCTTGGTTTTTGCTCAGGTCATGATCTTGGGACCCTGGGATGGAGCCCCAAGTCAGGCTCAGCACTCAGTGGCGAGTCTGCTTCTGTGCCCACCCCTTCCCCCTACCCCTCCCCCTGTTCGCACACACTCTCTCTCAAATCTTTTTTTAAAAAAATTAGTGTTTAAGGTGTGAGTGATTAGAAGAACATACGTACGAACCTCTTGTTCAGGTAGATTTTCTGCAATTTCTCCTTCATCAACTGCTTCCCCGCGTTCTTCTTTCTCCCTCTTTATCTTCTGGATTCTCTCTCTCTTCACATTTCCTGCACTTACCAGCACACTCTTCAAAGCTCGAAGACCAAAGTCATAGTGGCTTTGGGAAGAGAGCTGCTCATCACACAGTCTGAAAGAGAAAACGTTTACCTTAGAACAGCACACTCTGAGCAGCCACAGAGTCAAGAAACCAGACACGGACACTTGGAAAGCTGTGCCAGGGTCAGAGATGAACCGCAGCGGCACATCTCACACGCGCTAGCACATGGTCGGGGTGACTCTGGGCACTCACTTGAAGAATGGGACGATTTTGTTGGCGAGGACCTCCGCGGTGCGGAAGCCCTGTGAGTACAGCATGACCTGGGCGATGAGCTGCCGGTCGGGCTTGGTCATGGCCAAGCTCCGGAACAGCTTCTTGAGGTTGTCGGGAAGGTTGGACCGGCCTGCGTAGCCGGGGTTCATGGTGATGAAGATGGCCATGTCTGGGCTGACCTTCACTTGCTTGTTGAGCAGCTCACAAGTAATGGGGGCGGAGGCTGAAAATCAGAGAACGGTGTTAAGGTCTGAAATGTTCAAAACCAAGCTAAAACCTCCCTAAAAACACTCATCTCCCCATCAGCCTCTAAAGCCCAAAGCCCAGGGCTGCGGGGGAGCTGCTCTCACCCTACCTGGGCAGACATAGCTGTGCACACACCACCTACGTGAGAGCCACCTGCACGTGGAACAAAGTCACCAAGGGCAGAAAACGCATACTCCGCTTCCGCACTGCTGGCTGTCACAAGGTCAATGGAAAGACAGAAACGCAACCCAACAGCAGTTGCAGAAATAAAAATCAATCCACAGGGGCGCCTGGGTGGCTCAGTGGGTTAAGGCCTCTGCCTTCGGCTCAGGTCGTGATCCCGGGGTTCTGGGATCGAGCCCCGCATCGGGCTCTCTGCTCAGCGGGGAGCCTGCTTCCCTTCCTCTCTCTCTCTCTGCCTGCCTCTCTACCTACTTGTGATCTCTGTCAGATAAATAGATAAAATCTTAAAAAAAAAAAAAAATCAATCCACGTGACACAATTGACTGTCTCAGATGCCAAGGACTGCCTTTTCCTGGGATCAACTGCCACCACCCACACCTGAACCCACACCTGAACCCCGAGCACTGCTTTCTCTAACACCCCTTTGTTTCACCGAGAGCTCCGCCAGTCCTTTGGTAAGACAGGTTCCTACTATTACAGAACGCAAGTTGACTGCACGGCGGCCACAGCTGCCATTACCCCTCCAGCACCCACCCTGCCCCCACCGGTGTGCCTGGCTTTGTAGGACCGAGGCAGGGGACCAGAGCCTCTCAGCCTACAGTGACAGAGGGCATGTCCCTGAGGCCCCCTGGAAGAACACTCTGCCAGCAGGTGGCCAGGAAGGCTGGCTCCAGGGGAACGCAGGGAGGGGGAGGGGAGCTGGGATGGCTCACACTGGCCCAACACGTGCTGCAGGCAGGTACTGTGGGAGGGAGCACGGGGATTATTGTCCACCTGGGCAGGGCAGCCAGGGTGTGGGCTGCTCTGGTCTGAGCAGTGTAGACTGCCCATGCAGCATCATCTCAGGTCTTGCCACCCCGCCTGCAGCACTGAGTCCTGGAGGCGAAGTTCAATGCCACGTTAAGGTGGCCAAACGGAACCCAGCCCACATGGGCTTTCCCTCCACAGTCGCTAAGTAACTTGTAAAGAAAAAGGGAAGTCTCACTCTTGTCACAGTTGGGGTTGGAGTGCTCCCGCAGCGCCTCCTGAATACACTGCACCTGCTGCGACACAGCCGACAGCATCCGCTCCTCCAGGCGGTTGAACTCGTCAAAGCAGCCCCACGCGCCCACCTGGCACAGCCCCACGAAGATCCGTCCCATCGCCTGAAACCAGAGCGGAGAGAGGGTCTCGGTGCTGGATCGGTGGTCCCGGTGCTGGACTGGGCCCTCCATCTGCCGCCCTCCAGCTGGCTGTGGAGGGGACATGAGGCCGACAAGGAACGTGCGTGGTCCAGGGGCCCGCACAGAGCAGGCCCGTTGCTGACTGCAGCGACTGTCAGCGCACGCTTCAGTGCACCGCACCTCTCCTCCTCCAGTGCCAGTGAAATCCTAATGAGAAAGCTCTTCTCTTTATTCTATCGCCTTTAGTTGGTTAAGAAAACTTATTCTCAGGGCACCTGGGTGGCTCAGTCATTAAGCATCTGCCTTCAGCTCGGGATTCATGATCCCGGCTCCTGGGATCGAGCCCCGCATCAGGCTCCCCGCTCAGCAGGAAGCCTGCTCCTCCCTCTCTCACTCCCCCTGCTTGTGTTCCCCCTCCCCCTGCCTGTGTTCCCCCTCTCGCTGTGCCTCTGTGAAAAAAATAAAATCTTAAAAGAAAAAAGAAAATTTATTCCCAGACACAGGCACTAACAATTTCTTCCAAGAACATGCAGCTCAAGTCAGTGCCCGAGCACCTACACTGGAGCCCCACTCAGAGTCACGGCACCCCTAGTCCCCAGCAGGGTGGATGAGCCACGCCGAGCTGTGAGGCCAGCAGCCTGGAGAGGGGCCCAGGGTGGCACTCCCCAGCTGGCCTCTCAAGCCACTAGACTTTAGGTGGATTCAAAAAGCTTCTCACCTGGAAATCAAAGGTTTCATCGCAGTTGAAGACTAAAACAAAGCGTCCAAGCTGATGGCCAAGAGCTTTGACCGACTCTGTCTTCCCGGTCCCGGCCGGCCCTGTCATTTAAAGAGCAGGATGGAGCACGTGAGTCCGTGGGGAGGGATCTTGGCTTTACACAATTCATTTACAAAACCAAAGATTTAATAACTACAAACAAATCTAAAATTCTAGAATGTTCCACCTACAAAATTAAGAAATAGGTTTAAAGTCACTGGTTTACCCTTTACAAAGTATGCTTACTCTTCACACTCCGTCCGTCCAGGTCTGTGGAGTAACTTACCGAACGGGGACCCTCCCAGCCTGGCCTCTAAGGCTTGAGTCATGGTCAAATAGCAACGGTCGGTGAGTGGGGTCTGCACCAGCTTGTCCTGGACGCCGAGGTACTCAAAGCCATAGTTAAATTTGGCATTTGCCATTTGGATCGACAACTGCTGGAGCACATCAGTTTGCTTAGGGTCGAAGTAAAAGCGCATCTGGCTGAGCCATTCGAATGATTTGGCATTGTCAATCTTGCTTTTGATCAAGGACCGCGTCACATCCCTCTGGTGAACCAGCTCTGTAATCTGAGCAGAGAGTCAGTCTGAGAATTCATCAGGGACTGGAGAAGTACAGTGCCTTTCCTGGGGATGCGATCCTTCAACACCTTCAACTTGAGATGTAAGATCCAGTTACAGTGGCTTTTAGTAAATATTCCAAAATATGAATTCATTCTTAAAACCAACAGAGTTGGGTGCCTGGGTGGCTCAGCGGGTTAAGTCTCTGCCTTCGGCTCAGGTCATAGTCCCAAGGTCCTGGGATCGAGCCCCACATGGGGCTCTCTGCTCAGCAGGGAGCCTGCTTCCCCCCCACCCTTTGCCTGCCTCTCTGCCTATTTGTGATCTCTGTCAAATAAATAAATAAAATCTTAAAAAAAAACCCAAACCCAACAGAGCTGTTATTTACACACTGGAATTGGGCAGAATTGAGCTGCAGCAAAACCAAACAACCAACAAAACTACTTTAAATGCAAACTGTGCAATGGGCAGGACACGTGTCTCCGACCTCATACTCTGGCTGCAGCACGGGCGCTGGCCCCTGGGCGCTGCTCTGGGAAGGGATGCGGAGCAAAAGCAGAAAGCCCTGATCCAAGCTTATCACCTCCTGTTTACCAGGATGTGTACACAAAACTCCCCGCTCCGGCTCGGTCACCTGCCGACAGGACCAGACAGCAAATACCCACCCCAGACTCATAAACTCGCCACCTCCTTTTCTCCCTAACACCCATCAGAGGACTTTGCAGGCACAAGCGCCTGACCGGTGAGGAACGAGTCAGACACGGGACTCACCAAGTGCTCCAGCTTCCGTCTCCGGAGTGGCGGCTGCTCCATGAGGACGGAGTCGGCCAACACGTTGAGAGTGACCTCCACGTTGCTCAGCACGGAGTGCAGGGGTGCCGCGTCCCCACTGCCCCCGATGCTGCTCAGCGCGGTCTCCACATTTTCAGACCAGGCGATCTGGGCTGACAGAACCACGAGCTGGGCCTGAACGACACAAGACACAAGAACCAAAGGATCATTTCGGACACCAGCCCATGCACCCGCCTTTACTAACCCACTTCTGCTGCATTTACCTGGTACTTATCAATCCAAGTGATGTATGTATTCGGGTCAATTGAAGTTGCTTTACCAAAAATCTCAACTTCTGTAACAGACTCAGCAAGAAGTTTAGCCAGTGTGACTCTCATCTCCTTTTCTACCAGCGTGAGCCACTCGTTGATTTTGGGATGGTCGGTAATCGACACGGGAGTTTTAAACATGACCTGAAATAAACGCAGTTTAAGAATGAAGACTGTGCAAAGACAGGAGAGAGGCATTCTTAGCTACAATCACACATTCAACTACCTCCTCTCCTTCACGGGATGAAATGCCCAAGACGACAGAGTTATCCTCGTTCAGGATGATGCTCGAAACTCCAGCAAACATTTTCTTGAAATGTTTCTGTAACTTAGCTACATTCTTACTGTTTCCAATAATTTCAAGCAAATCTTCATCACCCACGAAATAGAACCTAAAATTAAAATAGCATTCAAGTTGCTAAAATGTTATACATAGGTAAGTAGTTGATCAAAATGGAACTTCAAGGGACGCCTGGGTGGTTCAGTGGGTTAAGTCTCTGCCTTCGGCTCAAGTCATGATCTCAGGGTCCTGGGATCAAGCCCCGTGTTGGGTTCTCTGCTCAGCGAGGAGCCTACTTCCTCCTCCTCTCTCTCTCTCTCTCTCTCTCTCTCTCTGCCTGCCTCTCTGCCTACTTGTGATCTCTGTCGAATAAATATATAAAATCTTTAAAAAATGTTTTTCAAAGATTTTATTTATTTATTCTAAGATTTTATTTATTTGACAGAGAGAGATCACAAGTAGGCAGAGAGGCAGGCAGAGAAAGCAGGGGAAGCAGGCTCCCCGCTGAGCAGAGATCTGATATGGGGCTCGATCCCAGGACCCTGAGATCATGACCCAAGCCGAAGGCAGAGGCTTTAACCCACCGAGCCACCCAGGCGCCCCCCAAAAAATGTAACATCAAACTATGGGAAGGGAAACTGGATTTAGATGGTAGTGGTCAATCTCCAAGTCTGAACAGAGATCACATTAAACTTCTTCCAGCCCTCAGCAGAAGATATTTTTTTTTTAAAGATTTTATTTATTTATTTATTTGACAGAGAGAGAGAGAGAAAGAGAGATCACAAATAGGCAGAGAGGCAGGCAGAGAGGGAGACAGGGGGCAGCAGGCTCCCTGCTGAGCAGAGAGCCTGATGTGGGGCTTGATCCCAGGACACTGAGATCACGACCTGGGCTGAAGGTAGAGGCTTAGCCTACTGAGCCACCCAAGGGCCCCCATATTTTTTTTTTTTAAGAGTTTATTATTTATTTATTTATCTGACAGAAAGAGAGAGAACACAGTAGGCAGAGAGGCAGGCAGAGAGAGAGGGGAAAGCAGGCTCCCTTCTGAGCAGAGAGCCCGAGGTGGGACTCGATCCCAGGACTCTGAGATCACAACCTGAGCTGAAGGCAGAGGCTGAACCCACTGAGCCCCCCAGGTGACACATATTTATCTTAGAAGTTACTGAAAAGGAATTCCACGGATTTCATGTCATTTGCCTTACATCATGGACTTACTTTTTATTTACTTATTTTACCTTTTACATGGTCTTATTTGTTAAAAGCCTATTCAATTTATAGTAAGCAAATTATGCAGAAAGGAAGAAATACCACTTGGAAAATAACCAGAGCTGAATTTTTAAGAGTTATGAGGTGCCTGGAAGGGTGGATAATAGTTTCAGTGAAGCTTCATAAACAAATGCAAGGGAAAAATGAGGGATTATTCACTATAATTAGGAATACGTGCACAAAAAGAGAGAGATATTCATTGAATGGATTATTGGAAACACAACTCCTGATGTGAAAACAATCAACACACAGCCCCAGAAGGGAGAGCAGATGGCTGTTGAAACTAACTTCACTTCTGCGCAAGTCAAAGCAGGCATCTTACCTGGGGAAAGACGATCGCTCCCTTTCTAGGTACTCTCCCAATGCCTTCTGGATCTTTCCTAGCAGGTCTGCCAACCTCTCCAGAGACCTCTGGACCCCCTGAATGTTCAGAACGTCCATAACAAGGGGGGACTTGGATACTTTTTTCATCAGAGCCAAAAACTCCGTGCTGATACTACAAATCAAATTGAAACCATTGTTAGCTTTTACATGAAGAGCGGTTAGCAGACATGTCTACGACTCGGCTCTCTTGCTCCCTGGCTGGAGGTCGTACCTCTGGAACCGCTGTGTTTCCACCGGCAGCAGGTGCTTGATATCCGCACTGCCCGTGAAGATGCCTTCCAGATAGACCCACCGTCTCTGCACATCGATCCACACGTCAAAGAGAGCCATGATCCGGTTCAGCTTGTCTTCCCAGCTCAGGGCATCTTCCTCAAAAACCTAGTGGATAGATGGAAAGCAGATCCCAGCTGCTAAACCTTTCACTCATAGATATGCCAAAGCTTACTAAAAAAATGCAAATTAGGTCAACTTATTTGACTTACACTTCAAAAACCAGTCAAACGATATTACAGAGAAAGTGCAGGAGGACGCTCAGTAAGAGAGGGAAGGCTTCCCCAGCAACGGTACCTTGTAATACGGAGACAGCTTCATGGCCGAGACGCTGTTGATGTGCTCTTTGACCTTGTTGAAGAGGTCATCCCAGCCTCGGATCAAGCGACACTTGTTCTGATAGTTAACCAAGTCTAGCTCGTAAGTATTCCATACCTCTCTTATCTGAATTACAACCAAAAGAAGGGATGTTATCGATATGTGGGCATTCACCAGCCGCACAAGCAAGCAGGTGTCATGGGGACAAACGGACTGCAGAGGCAGCTGTTCTTACACAGCTCAAACCTACGTCACAGCTAGAAATGGGACATTTAAAAATGGCTACCGGTCTATTATTTACCTGCTTCAAAAATTCTTCCAAAGCCATCTCCCCTTGTGCCACAAGCAGCACGTCCTTGACAATAGCTTCATTTTTCTGCAAGTCAACATCCCAGATCTGGCCAAGGGTTAGCTCAGAAACAACCCAATTAACATGAAGCCTTTTCATCAGCTGCTTCCAATGGCGATCTTTGAGTGCCTCGGATTTCAGCTCAATCACCAGCATGTTTATCTGCGGAGAGAGTCAGTACATCACCTGTGCAGCCGTGCTCCTAGTGGATGCCCGGGACCCCAGCCCTGACTCACTACCTTCAGGTAACCTTTCAGAAGCCTCTGGACAAACTCATAGGATGCGTACTGCCGTAATCGCGCAGGGAAGTTTTTCAGCTGGTTCAGGAGGCCATCTAAATTTTGTCGAAGCTGTGGAGAGAAAAGGTGGTATTTAGTTTGCCAACACGTTCTTTAAATGGCAAATATCTTATAAAACGCTTTCAAGGGGCGCTGGGTGCAGTAGTTGGTTAAGCGTCCAACTCTTGACTTCGGCTCAGGTCAATGTATCAGGGTCAGGAGATCGAGCCCCGCATCAGGCTCTGCATTGAGCAGGGAGTGTTCTTCTCTCCTTCTCCCTTTCCCTCTGCCCCTCCCCTGCTCCATCTCATTCTCTCATCTCAAATAAATTAAGTAATTTAAAAAAACCACCTGGTTTTGAAGCACATTTTACATCAGTCCAGACGAAATCCGTGAACGACCACTCTGTGACACTTGGTAAACTCACGCCAGGTGGGCAAATCTTCTAAGTGAAGCCTACAACTCCCCACATGTGAGGGCACACAACAGCCGCTGGGACTAGGTATACCTTCCGAGGCTGGACGGAGACCCAAGGCTGCTCCTTCATCTGATCAATCTGCTCCCAGACCTTGGAAAGTTCTGACCAAACGCCTTTGAGATCCTGTAGTTCCTCTAAGGCCACCTGTGATGGTGACAGTGCAGCAGTGAGCTTCTGGACGCAGGAACCACTGCAGGTCTGGCAGGGCCCTTGAGAAGGCCCCAGTCAAGGGCAGAGCGAGGATGAGGAGCCCCACCCCTACCGCCCGAGGTCCGTACCTGGACACGCTCTTCACTGCCGCTGAGAAGTCCTGTATCTGTCAGTTCCAGCGCCTCCTTGGCCTTTGCGCACTTCTCCCGGTCATCCTTCAACCTGCCAAACTTTCCTTCATATATGGTAAGAGCCTGAAGCGCCTCCTCCGGGCGAAGATTGCCCTGCAAGTAAAGTGCGGAATTGCAGAGCTAAGTCTCAGGACAGATGCCTGCTTGGGCTCTGAAACGGTGGGGAGAGCCTGCGGTGAGTATGGAAATTTGTGGTTCCTTAAACATGTCTCTGTGTAAGTACCTCTTCAGCAAGATGTATGCTTATGATCCATCTATGTTAATGAATGTAACTTTTACTCCTGTATTTGACATAAACAAGGCATGAATAAGAAAGGTAGAGCACTGATGTGCCTCACTGGCTCAGTCGGAAGAGCATGTGACACTTGATTTCCGGGTCGTGAGTTCGAGCCCTATGATGGGTACAGAGATAACTTGAATCAACATGTATTTAAAAAAAAGAAAAAAGGGGGTGCCCGGGTAACTCAGTGGGTTAAGCCACTGCCTTCAGCTCAAGTCATGGTCTCAGGGTCCTGGGATTGAGCCCCGAGTCAGGCTCTCTGCTCAGCAGGGACCCTGCTTCCCGCCCCCCTGCCTGCCTCTCTGCCTACTTGTGATCTCTCAGTCAAATAAGAAAAAAAAAAAAAAAAATCTTACAAAAAGATAAACAAGAAACAAGAAGGTGGAGTACCACTCCATTTAGCCACCATCTCACTAAGTGCCTGGGGAGGCAGGAAGAGAAGAGTCAGGACAGACTGGGGCTGGGAGCAGGCCTCTAACGTGAGGCTTGGCCAGTGTCTGCGAGAAATTCAATTCTAATTTTTGAGTATGCCTAAGTAAGAGAATAACTTAAGAACAGAAAACCTTGGGGCGCCTGGGTGGCTCAGTGGGTTAAAGCCTCTGCCTTCGGCTCAGGTCATGATCCCAGGGTCCTGGGATCGAGCCCCGCATCGGGCTCTCTGCTCGGCGGAGAGCCTGCTTCCTCCCCTCTCTCTGCCTGCCTCTCTGCCTCCTTGTGATTTCTGTCTGTCAAATAAATAAATAAATCTTTAAAAAAAAAAAAAAA
>PJEN01011242.1:0-65078 GCA_004024605.1 Pteronura brasiliensis
TTTTTTGGTTTTGGTTTTGGTTTGGTGCGTTAGTGCCTTTCCGGGGTGAAGAATGCACGTGATAAAAGGGTTTTTGTATTTTCTGACTCAATTAGTTTAATCAACTAGCTTACTCTGAGAAACCTGTGAATAATGTTGGGAAAGCCCGTTCTGAAACCACATTCTCTGGCATGACTTGAGGATTCTGGGACAATTCTGCAGCTATCTTCAATAACAAAGACTCAATACATTTTCATTTCTATGGAATCGGGGCCCCTCTTTTTGCCTTGGGTGGTTCTATAACCTTCCCATGTCACTCATCTGACTTTGTAGGGCCTCCTCCAAGACAGAAATAGGGATAACCATGACTCATGGGGTTAGACCCAAGATCAGAAGAGTCCACCAGGGCAAAGTGACCTGATTATTTATTCCTGCATGAGATGCTGTTCCAAATACTCACCAGCAGGTGCAGGTACTATCCTATAAGAAGGATGCTGATCTCAGTGGTTGTACCATGTCCCAGGCCAAGTTATGTCTACTATGCCCCATGAGGATGTCAGAGATCCCAGAGCAAGAGGTCAGCTCTTCCAGAAGCTTCTCCACCCCTACCCAACTGTCCACCCTCATCACATTCCCAAGCTTTGTTGTGAAAAAAGAAATAATGTAGGAAATTCCCCATAAGATAAGCATAGGTATCAGTAAATTCACATTCCTGCACCAGTTAGAGCTCAAAACAAGCGGGGCGGGGGAAGACAACTTTTCAGGAACATAAGAACCTGTGTGCCTAGAACTATTCACAAAACCTTTCCTCTGTCCTGCACAGACACAGAGGACTGGCGTGTTCTTCCTGCTGATTCTGGGGCGCCTACCCTCAGCCACCATCTGAAATTGAATTCCAAGACCCATGAGATGCATGACCCCATGTGCCAAGTTTAAAACTTTAGGTCCTTTGAACATATGAGAAGTATAAGTAGCTAACTAAGGACACACACACACACACACACACACACACACACACACACACAATTCTTTGTGGAAGAAAACACAACTCTTTGGCAAAGCTTCCTGTGTGTGTGGAAAATACAGACCTGGACACAAAGGGACAAATCCTATAGGATTCCAAGCATCATGGGTCCCTAGAGAGGTCACATTTACAGAAACAGTAGATGGTGAGGACCAGGATGGGAGTTAGCGTTTGATGGGGACAGAGCTTCCATTTGGAGACATGGAAAGTTCTGGGGGTGAGAATGGGGATGTTTGCATAATAGTATGAAAGCATGCAATGTCACTGAACCGTGACCTTAGAAATAGCAAACACGGTCAACATGACATCTTACTGCAATGGAAACACACACAGGGTTAGATTTACCCCTGATTTGCAGATGGCCACGGGGAGGCTCCTGTCTCTGCACCCCAGCACCCTGACCCCACGCCCCCATCGTTGTGTGCACATCACATGCCCCTCTCCAGAATATATGGTTGTTTGTTTCGTCCCCTGACGCTGTTCTAGTTAGTAGAACTAATTTGGAGCTTCCCTTCTGGTTAACCGTTCTGCAGCCAGAGCACACAGGTCATGTTCCTGGGTGACTGGACGAACAGGGTCCATCTGAAACTGTGCTGCGAGCCCCTTGTTGGAAACGACCAGTCTGAGGTCACGGGAGCTGGTTTTCGGCAGCCCCAACCCCGGGTTGAAACCCCAGGACCCAGAAGGCTGCTAATGCATCATGGGCACATCTGATAATTAAGCCTCCACGGAGGGGAGCTCTCTTGGGGACGGGGACACTCTCTCACTGCCAGGAGGAAGAAACAGGTATGATGGTCCTTCATAGTCCCTCAGGACAAAGCTTACAATTAGCCTATGGACAACGTAAACACAGCGTTCCCATATCACAGCTCTCTCCATGTGGGGAGCATGGAAACATGGCACCCCAAGGCCTCAAAGGTGACCAGAAACCTCTGTGCATGTAGGAAGCTTTAAAACATAGCACCCTAGTCCTTCAAGGGTGATCAGAAAACTTTCCCTGCAGACATCTTCGAAACATGATAAACCCCAATGCCCATTGTGCCTATCACCCCCATCATTGAGAACAGAGAGATCCTAGCCACAGATCCCCTGCCCCACGCTCTCCAGACTCAGCGCCCAACAGCCAAGCTGGTCCCCACCTTTCTTTATGTGTGTGCACGGCTTGGTCTCCACGCATTTCCCTGTGTGGTGTCTGGGCGACGTTTCTTCTAAGAAATGTCTGTGTGAGCCACTGAAGAAAACATCTGAGAGATGTGAAAACTCATCATCTTTCCACCTTTCCCTGGGTTCCCTAGGAGACCCGCAGAAGCCACATGGGAGGCTGACGTGGCATTCGGAGGAAACCCCCAGAAGAGGAGCTGTGATTATCCATCAGACCACGGGGAAGGTGCCGGCAGGTGGCACAGCCATCTGATCCCCGGAGTAGTAGACAATCAAGGGTGTGAAGACATCATACCCCTTATTACCCAGCCACAGACCCTTGAAAGCACTCCCAGTGCACAGAGCGGCCAACATGTGGCGAACAGGGGTGAGGCAGAGTCCTCCTACCTGCCCCAACACGTCCCTGAGGTTTTTTCTTGTTTTATTTTGCAAACAAGCTGCAGGTCGTTTAGACAAGTCCCAGAACCAGCAGGTGATGGCACCATAGGCATCACACCTCCTCCTCGCTCCGTCACCGTGGCTCAAACGGGAGATCAACCTACCCCAAGGGCTGGGGTGGAGACTGGCTTGCATGCCCTCAACACTCACAGATTTAAGCCTAAACACCCCAGTGTGACTGCATTTGTCCTTCTTCCAACAGGGGCTTAAAAAAAAAAAAAAAAAAAAAAAAAAAAAAACAAGGGCAAATACTGCAGGTCTCCACCTATGGATGAACAGGGAAAAAAATTTTGCATTCATGCACACAAAGGACTATTACTCAACCTTGGAAGTTGTGAAATGAGCCACATATAGAGAGACAAATCCTGCAAGAGCTCATTCGCACGTGCAAACTCAAAGAGTCAAACCCGTACCAGTTGGGGGGAGGGGGATATGGTGGTGATTGCCAGGGCTTGACGGACAGGGAAAAAGGGGGACCCCTCATGCCGTGGCCATAAAATGGCAATTATGCATGATAAGTAAGTTCTAGACACTGGTGCAGCGGGGCGTGCAGACCCCACAACACGGCCGTGTGTGTTTAAAAATTTGCCAAGCATTGGTATGTTGTGTTGTTACCACAAGTGAATAAAAGGGAGTCCATTTCCAGATCCCTCGGAGAGGTTCTGGTCTTTTCTTTGTCTGATTCCTCTTCCGTCACCTAAAAACGGATGCCCCTAAGCCCACATCCCGTTCCGCTCGCCCCTGGGACACCAACGACTTTCCTTCAGGCCCTGCATTTGGACCTCAATGACTTTAATGCTCTGCCCGGCGATGGCTGCACAGAGTTTCTGATCCCGGAAATGACAAGGCATCCACAAGCTACGCTTCTGGTCGTACACCAGGCTGAGCAACACGGGATGGTGAGGAGATCCATGCCTTCGTCCACTTTCCACCTTGCTCTGGGGGAAAAAAATGACCTCCCAGCATGATGGGAGCCAGGACCCTGAGGAAACAGACCACGATGGAGGACACAAGTCAGAAACTCCGTAAGGTGTAGGTGTCTTGGCTGAGACCCCTTGCCTGGAATTTGGGGACCTCGGGAAGGAAGGCAGTGACCAGAAACATCCAGGACCGAGTTTGGAGGCCTCTTGACCTGGGATCAAGGTCCATCCACGGTCCATCCACTGCAACCTGAAGGCATCTCTATTAACACCGGCCGGTCATGTGTCTTAGAGACAGAATGTTCCCGGGCAGAGCGCACCTGGGAACCCTCCCCATCTTCGTTCTTTCCAGCATCCTTCCTCCGTGCCTGCCTCCTTTCCTCCTTCCCTTTCCCACATCTCCAGCTTAAAACCGTCCCCCTGCACCCCGATGCCCGACGTATACTAATGGGACAAAAACATGCACCCCACGTCACCAAAAAACAACCAGCCAAGGCAGGGGAGATACGAGATGTTGGATCAGACCCGACGGTGCACGGGCCACACTCTGCTGAGGCCGTCAGCAGGTGCAAGGATGGCTCAGCCTCCCCAGGAACACAGTGTCTGCCACGGAACCAGCATTTCTGTTCCCCCCAGGAAGAAGCACAAGAGAACACACAAAAGAAGAGAAAGGAGGACCTCAAAGGGACATTGGGACACCAGCGTTTGCAGCAGCGAGATGCACAGCAGCCACAAGGTCGTTGCAACCTCAATGCCCATCCGGGCGAGGACTGATGGGCACAGTGGGGTCCACGCATGGCTGGCAGATGACTCCGCCATGAAAAGCAGCAAAGCTCAGACACTTGCAACCTTGTGGAAGCAGACCCTAGAGGCCCCACTGCGTGCGATCCCACCCATAGTTAATGTCCAAAACAGCCCAATCCCCACAGAGGGAACACGGATAGGAGGTCACCAGGGGCCGAGAGAGCGTGGGACAAACTCTGCGTGAGCACGAGCGCGCGCGCGGGACTTCTCCGCGGGACGATGACCACGTCCGAAAACTCGCAGTAGCAGGGGTCGCACAGCATTGTGGAACGTGCTAAACGCTCCCGGATCGCGCACTTTCAGCTGACTCGCCCTATAAATCTCGCGCCGTGTGCGTTTTACATCAATAAACACAGAACACAGAAACGTGGCGTCTCAGACACCGGACAGCCATCCTCGGGGGACGTCTGAGCTGGGGAGAACCTCCCACGTACCCACTGATCTTAGGGCGGCTTCCTGTTCCGTCCCTGGCTCCAGCACCCAGCCCTTACGCAGTTTGGGGAGCGCCGCCCCGCACCTAAGACGCAGGGGGCCAGAAGGACCCCGTGCGTTAAGCTTTTCCCAGCGCCCAGCAGCAGGTGCATGTCGTCTACCCTCTGAGCTCCCCTGAGCTCCAGACCCCACTCTCAAGGCAGCCACCCACGTGTCCCCACAGTACCCCAGGGGCGCACCCCTCCTGGCGCATCCCTGTCCAGCCAGCCCTCCTATTCCCTCAGCCAACCAGGACGCAGGCGGAGGGACACAAGCAGCCCCTGGAGATGCTCCTTCTGGGTCCTCACAGCTGAAAACCACAAGCTTGTCCAGAAAACCCACCTGCTTATATCCTACAGAGCGCAAAGTCTCTCCTTGCTCACTCCCAAGACGGTGCCCCTGGAAAGAAGTCTTTGCAGCCACAGATCAGTTACATTCGTTTGGGGGGTGAGGGGGAAGGGGGGCCCAGCCACCCTTATCCACTGCAGGATCTCACTGTTTCCTTCAAAGTCCCAGGGTTGCTGGAGGAGAGGGGGAGAATCCGGCTGTCTGCGGCAAACAGCAGGCCCTCTGTCTGGGGCGAGGCTTCTGCAGACGGATTCCTAAGCCCCAGGTCTTCAAAAGGGAGGCTTGAAAGGGGGAGTCACAGGGTCTGCCCTTTCCCAAAGCCCCCTGCGCCTCCGGGACCCCTGTGGGAAGGGCCAGGGAGATTGGATTCCCTCCTCGGGGCTCCTGCTTTGTGGGGATAACCCCTTGGGGGAGCTCGAAGGAGCCAGCTCCCTCCTCTTTCTGCTTTCTCACCTTTCACCACTTGAGGCCACGGTGACCTCAATTCAGGCTCAGGAAGAAAAGCTCCTGAAAACCTGTGCACCCAGGTGTCCGCAAAGCTCGTGCACCACTACCTGAGTACAACTCTGGCAGGTGGTGAGGTGCCCTGTGTCCTCATGCAGGAGGACAATGCTTCCAGGACATCAGCCACCCAGACCCCAGACCCTCATTCCTGCACATCTCCAGGGGCCAGATCACAGCCGTCCACGCTCTCCACCACATTCCCACAGCTGTTGATGTCTTGCAATGGGAAAGCACTCACTTCACGGGGACAATTCCTCTGTCGAAACGCCTGGCTCACAAAGCAGACAATTCCGGGGGCTCCAGATCGGCCGAAAAGTCCTTGGCAAATGAAGCAAACTTCCAAGGGCACAGAGAGACCGCCACCTAGCAGGAGGCAATCCGGTCCCTCATCGGCCACCTGTCTTTTCACCTGTCATTTCAAACCCCAGCTTATCACCGATGGCGGCAACAAGACTGTGTCCTCTCCGCCAGTCTGAAAACGCCTTCCAACCGGCTCTCGTCTTTAAAAATTGCTTCATCATGTGGGTGTGACATGCCAGAAAGGGATCATTGGACACTGCATCAGAAAGTGATGATGTACTCTATGTCGAACATAATAAAGATAGATAATTAATTTAAAAAAATTAAATTGCTTCATCGTGGAATGCCAATCCTGCTTAAAATTTGCTTTGACGCTAGGTACTGAACGGGATACTTTCTTTCTTCTGACCCTATAGAGATTCTTTACTTGTCATACTTTTGCAGTATGACAATATGCAAAACCTTGCTTTTTTTACTGCATTAAGATAGAGTGAATAAATGCATCTCTAAGATCACAATATCATGTCATGTACTTATCCTTTTTTGTTTTGTTTCACTTTGCCTTTCGTTTCATTGGGTTTTTTTTATATTTTTTCCTTTTTTTAAATTTTTCTAAGATTTTATTTTTTAAGAATTTTTTAAGATTTTTTTCCCAAGATTTTGTTTATTTATTTGAGAGAGAGAACACAAGTGAGCTGGGAGGAGGAGGAAGAGAGAATTACAAGCAGACGATACGTTGAGCCCAGAGCCCAACACAGAGCTCAGTCCCGTGCCCCTGAGATCACCATCTGAGCTGAAACCAAGAGTCAGTCACTTAACCAGCTGAGCCACCCAAGGGGCCCTACCACGCCCTAACATACAATGGGATAAGTTATCACTATGGGTCCCTCTCACCCCTGTGCAGAGAAAGACCCAGAAAGGACGTCCTCTATGAAAATGCCACCTTTGATTGATTTGGGCTTCCTGCGCCCCCTCTTTTGGGGACCCATCAGACAGGAGTCATGTGCAGTTGACAAAGCACAAGAGTCAGCATTGTCACAAGCCTCCAGACGCCCTTGCTTTCCAAGGGGCATGTCCACACAAAGGGACAGGGAACAAAGCGTGTTCACAATGCTACAGGTGCTCACGGGGCCCCAACAGTAATCAGGGGTGATACTGGGTGGGAGGGATGCAGACATGTCAGAACATGGTCTGGGTTTCTGCAGAACCTGCATCACTACGTCCCAGAGACCATGACGACATGGAAGGAGGCTCTCCAGGGAAGCTCTCAGTGGCTTTTCTCTCATTCCAGCTGGGGAAGGGAGGAAATCCAGGAGCAAAAGTCTAGACCCACGTGTTTGCCCCCTTGGTGGAGCCTCTGGTTTCAAGTGTTACCAGCTTCCTGGGGTTCCGGTCATTGCTCATTTCTGCATAACATGCTATATAGTACATTAACAAGAGAAAAATACATTTTTAGATTTTATTTATTTATCTGAGGGAGAGAGAGAGAGAGAGAGAACACACATGGAGTTGGAGGCAGGAGCCCAGAGAGAAGCAAACTCCCTGTTGAGCAAGAAACCCAATGCAGGACTCGATCCCAAGATGCTGGGATCATGACCTGAGCTGAAGGCAGATGCCTAACTGACTGAGCCCCCGAGGCGCCCCCAGAAAAAGATATCTAAAATATGGTCTGCTGCCCCATGAAAGATACTCAAAACTGGAAATGGGGAAGTCAAACAAGTCCATATACACTTTAGTCAATGTTTTCCACGTGATCCGCAACAGCCAAAAGGTGGAAACAACCCAGATGTGCCTCAGTGCATGGCTAGATAGACAGAATGTGGTCCGTCCCTACAGCAGACTATCGCTGAGCCAGGAAAAGGAGTGAACTACTGACAGGCACTATCACACACGTGAGCCTTTCACCGAAAAACCTATGTAACATCTGGTTCCTTCTCCGTGAAACGTCCAGAAGAGGCAAATCCATCGAGACACACAGTAGATTAGAATGACCAAGGATTGCATTGACTCAAGAATGGGGTTGGGGATATGGTTTAACAAGTGCAGAGTTTCTGGGGAAGTGAAAAATGTTTGCAATGAATGGTACCAATTGCACAATGATGTGAATATCCTTAACTCTACTGAGTTCTACTCTTCGAGATGGTTCAAATGGCCACATTTATGTTATTTGTGGTCCCACGATGAAAAAAAAAAAAAAAACTATAGGAGGAATTTCTTTAAAAAAAATTAAATAAGGGTGCCTGAATGGCTTAGTCAGTTGGGTGTCTGCCTTTGCCTCAGGCCATGGTCTCAGGGTCCTGGGATGGAGCCCCACATAAGGCTCCCTGCTCAGCAAGAAGTCTGCTTCTCCCTCTCCCTCTGACCATGCCCCCTGCTCATGTGTGCTCTGTCTCTCTGTCAAGTAAATATATAAAATCTTAAACACAATAAATAATTGGAAAGGAAAGAAGGATTGCTCTATAAAAAGGAATAATTTATTAACTCATGTTATAATCTGCTCAGAATGCAAAGACATCACATTAAGTCTCAAAAAAATATAGTCTCAAGAATTCTGTCTCTTAAAAAAGTGTTCCATCCCTTTAGACACTTGAAATGACATGATTTTAATAATGGGGAGCAGACCAGTGGTTCTCAGGAACTCAGGAAAGGGGAGTGTTTAATTATAAAAGGTATGGGTGAAGGAGTGTCTTTAGGCAGATCCTGATTGTGGTGGTGGTAGAAAGAATCCACACATATGATCAAATTTCTGTGTAGGGCACACACACACACACACACACCACTCACATAAGTTCATGGGAAAACAATATAATGTAATTTAGCTAATATTCTTTTTTTTAACATTTTATTTTTAGGCAATCTCTTCACGCAATGTTGGACTTGAATTCATAATCCTGAGATCGAGAGTCATGTGCTCTACTGACTGAGGCAGCGAAGTACCCCTAATTTAGCTAATATTCTTGGACCAAACTCAGTTTACTGTTTTTTTTTTAATTAAATTAAATTTAGTCTTTTTTCAGTGTTCCAAAATTCATTATTTATGCACCACACCCAGTGCTCCATGCAATACTTGCCCTCCTTAATACCCACCACCAGGCGCACCCCATCCCCATCCTACCCCCAGTTTACTGGTTTTGACCATCTCCTGTGGCTCAGGAGCTACAACCAGAGAGAAGCTGAGGGATAGGTTACCTGGGGTTCCCTGCATTATTTTTGCAATACCTTGTGAGTCCCCAATTATGTCAAAACCCAAAGCTAAAAGCATTCAACAAACCAGATTGCTAGTCGGTCCCCACAGTGTAGAATCAGATCAAGCAGAAGACACCAATTCACTGCAAGTCTTTACAACTAAAGGCCAGTGAAGGGACCAGCCTTGCTAGTCTAGTTCAAGTAAGGGCCAACCACAACGGGCCCCAATGACACATTCTCAGGATGCATTGTGTCCCCTGACCACTCACTCAGGTCTGGGTTCAAAACCAAAGCAGAGTGAGTGTTTGTGAGGAACTGTTACAGCTGGTTCTTATTATTCATGGTAGTTACATTTTATAAAGTTTCCTTAATTAAACACTGAATTTGTGGAAATGGATACACCAGGTTCATTTCCTATAGCCTGGGGGATACACCGGGTTCTTTTCCTATAGCCTCTGGTCACATTTTCACTGGCTGGGGGATACACCGGGTTCATTTCCTATAGCCTCTGGTCACATTTTCACTGGCTAATCGATATTTAACTTGGTTCTGTGTCTTTCTGTTTAATGACTCCTTATTTAGTAGATAATGTTTTTTATCCATTGGTATTGAACTCATAGGCAACAGAGCCATAACTTCCATGGATGCTGCCTTATCCCCATCCCAAAAGGGAATGTTTCTCCCACACACAAATGCTCTCTGCACCATGTGGCATGGCCCCCTTCCACTTTGGAGCACAGGGCAGCATTTCCACGCTGCTAGAGGACGATGTCAAACAGCAAAATCACCCATGGAAAGCACACGAATGCAAAAGAAAGATGGCAGTAAGTAGAGACGCCAAAAGGACATTGTATAGGGTAAGAGCTGAAACGAGAAAGTAGAGCGTCCCGTGTTCCACCCCCAGCTGGGAACATGCACCGACCTTTCTGCCACCTGTATACGACCACAAAAGTGCCACATGCATTGGCTGGACTCATAAAGAAATTATAGCAGGACATCAGATTGACAAATACAAGATTCATGCATAATGAAGACATCTTGCAGTTTGTTGACCCCCCGGGTCAACTTGACCTCTAGCATTCCTATCTTTGTGTGTCCCCGCCTCCAGGAACTACAGTGGTCACAAGTTGCAATTTATCCTACACAACATGGCAGAGGGTGGCTGTACTCCTCCACGGTCTACTCTGGGCTGGGAGGTTCTGTTTTGTGATTGTGGAATAATTCAGCCTCCAGGTAACGAAAACCACACTCCTTGAGATCCCCCCACCATGGGAAGCCTGAATTAGCAGGAGAACCACAGCCTGTCGACACTCCCAGCTGAGCTACCAAACTCCAAGCAGCACCCACTCTCCTGGCCAGTGCCTGGGGCCATCTTGGGAGTCAATGTTCTTGCAATCCCATTGCATACCCCATAGTGTGGACCATGTTGGCCACATCAAGCCTACAAAATCTCTCACAGATGACCTCGATGCCCTTAGGCAGAGCTCTTCCCCATGCATTGTCTCCCTACCTGAGACACGCCTTTCTCCTCAGAGACAGTTGTCTTGACTTCCAACACTGTTTACCTAATTCCCCATGGCTCTGTGAGCCTTCTCAAACACAGCATCTCTTTCAAGAATCAAAGAGACAAAAGAGAATGCCTGAAATGCTCTTGGATAAGCATTTTTCCAAAATTCATCGCTGTCATTTCTTGCTTGGGTTTGGAAGCATCTACGATTCCAATGAGGATTGGGGCCATTTCTTATATTTATATCTTGTCATCACTACCCAAATTCTTTCTTACGTTATTATCTCTGGGTGGGGAGGAGACAAATATTGATCTGTATGCATTGCCAAACTCTCGTTCTTTGTCCTAAAGGTCAATCCACTCAACGTAAATCAGTAGCAGTAACTATTAAACAGCGCCCCTTCTTCATCACCCTGGAATGGATTAGAAGATCTAGAATTAGTTAAAATGATGCTGGCATTTATAAGCAGATTTTCCCTGTAGACACCTAGCAAGAGGTGATCACCACACGGGAATGCCTCATGCATTCTGGGTCTGCCCTACAGACCCAGACAGAGCAACCTGTTTGTCAGAAACAAAGTGTGGTATGGTCACATGGGCACCACATCAATGGCAAACCATATCTACCCACTTGTCTAGGCTCCACCATCAGAAGCGTATCCTGGGAAACAAACTACACATTGGCCAGGACGGAGTCTCAGGCTCATTTTTTACATGGTGCACAACCTGGCAGTGTCTAGGGTCCTCCGGGACAGCTTAGGTTCCCAAAGAAGACCAACAGTGATGTAGGGAGCTGCGTTGCCAAGGGAAGCCCGTGGAGCTAGGGAAGGGATGTCACTTGAACTAAGGCACCAGAACAACACCAGCCTTGCTGAGTAAGTAAATCAAAGAGACCTGTGGCACATCACTATGGACAGCATGCATTAGGAATAACAGTTGGGTCACTGAGAATAATAAGCAGCCAAATGCCCCAGGTCCTACATACGTTACAGAGAGAATGGCAACAGGCAAGCTCATTATGAGTAGAAGTCTTCATGAAAATAATAAACCAGGATTCCTTTTATCCCCTTGCTGCTGATCTTGGGCTTCTTTAGAACATTGCTGAGGTGGCAGGAGGAGAATATGATTATCAGGGACATGTGTCTGAATACAACACAAAAGGAGTATTGCATATCGTTCCTTGGAAATTAATAATGGAGCCATATTGACTGTGAGATTAGTTTAAGTCTGTGCCTCCTGGTGTGAATAAAAAGTGACCAGGATTGGGAGAAGTCACCTTCAGGCATGGCTGTTACCAGACAGATGGGATGACTTATTTCAGAGAAGCAGAGAGGGCTGCCCAGGCTTTCTCCAGCCATGCACAGTGTTCCAGGAAAGGACTGCCGATGCATTTCTACCAGAAAGGAGCAGTGTATCAGTCATCTGTTGCTGCATAACAAATTCTTACACTCCTTTAATATCCCACAGGCTCTAGGCACAGTGTGACGGGGTCCTCTGTTCAGGATCCCACACAGATGAAATCAAGGTGTGGCCAAATCTTCAACCTCCTCTATGGCTTAGAATGTTCTCCTAAACCCCCAGATTCTTGGCATGACTCAATTCTGTATGGTTGCAAGGATGACATCCTCAGCCCCCTGTGGCCACCTACCATTCCCTTCCACGTGACCCACTCCACCACAGGAGACTTTGCTCTTTCAAAGATGAAAAAAAGGAGACTGTCTCTGTTCCCACAAATCTCTCTGACTTCTCCCTTTGTCAACCTGTAGACGCTCGTTCAAAGGATTTGCCTGATTCGGTCAGGCCCACCCAGAATAATCATCCCTGTTCATGGATAGAAAGTCAGCTGCTTTGAAACCTTCAGTTTACCCATTCCTAGTCCCTTCCATATTCAAGAGGAGTAGATTATGTGCACCAGGGAGTGAGAATCTTGGGATCATCTTAGAATATGGCTAGCACAACCATAATTAGTCCCTAGCTTTTACTTTCTATTAACAAAAGCATGTAGAACATGCAGCATTTTTAAATATCCCAAAACAAAAATTTAAAAAGGGGAAAATGGCTTAAGACACCCCCTGAACCATATCCACAGTCCATACAATCAGACTCCCCTAAAAGTCTCACAACTCAGGAAAGTCATCACCGGGTTTGACCAATGGCTGGATCTGCCTCTGAGGGTAACACAGATCTGGAAACATGAGCCGTGGCTTCCTGACACCAGAGATTAATCAGAGTCCAACAGCAATCCCTAATTCTATGCTCGTTTCTGCACAACTGCATACACAAGATTCACCCAGATCAGCAACATCATCTCTGAGCATTAAAAAATAAGAATAAGTAAGTCTTCTGGTCCTCATCATCTTAGCTAAGAGGACAGAATTAAAATAAAACATAGCCCAGAACCTGGAAATACTTTAGGCAGGAGCAGGGATAAACACGACACAAATGCAAGAGCCATTTTCTTAGGGAAGTGGTGTACACATGACATGCCTGTGATTCTGTAGGACACTGATTGTCCATTCACCAAACATGGAAATGTTTTCATGCAGATTACTTCAAATCCTTTAGCGGCTGATGTCTACTGGGGCAATGACTTGATGTCTCCCTTCCTAGAGTTACTTGGCCCTCCAGTGATGAACCCCCAGGTCACAAGACACCCTGTCACTCGCAGCTTAAATTGGTGCACCATCGCACCCAGAAGACATCCAGGTAGAGATGAAGGAGCTCTGAGCTCCTTTGTCCCTTTTCTGTCCCTAAACTCACTGCAGGTCTGCAGACATGTGCTTTCCTGTGTGTCCTTTGCCCTCAAGTTAAAAGCACACCCTTGAAGTTCCAAGGTCCTTCTTCCTCCAAGATAAGCCCTGGTATCCCTTCCCCAGGTCTTTGTTGGAGAAGACCAAACCTTGGGCCACTGCCAAGAACTGAGACCCCTGCCTTGCCAAAGCTTGTTGGATTTTCTGTGGTGTTCAGGCGAACCAACTCTTAACTGACACACAGTCTTAGTGGGGACAATGGCAGTGCATCTTCCTGGATCCTTCTGCTGATCCCTTAAGGATGGAGGAAGGGGATATGGACTACAAGGATAATTTATCTTGATAAGGAATCCACATGCAATGGATAAATACTATATTTTTTTAAAAGATTTTTAGGGGCACCTGCCTTTGGTTCAGGTCATGATTGGGGGGACCTGGGTGGCTCTGTTGGTTGGGCATCTGCCTTTGGCTCAGGTCATGATCCCAGGGTTCTGGGATCGAATCCTGTGTCAGGCTCTCTGCTCAGTCTGCCCCTGCTCATGTGGTCTTTCACTTTCACTCACTCTGTCTCTCAAGTAAATAAATAAAATCTTAAAAAAAATAAAAATAAAGGGGCATTTGGATGGCTCAGTTGGTTGGGCATCTATCTGCCTTTGGCTCAGGTCATGATCCCAGGGTTCTGGGTTCGAGTCCTGTGTCGGACTCCCTGCTCAGTCTGCCCCTGCTCATGTGATCTCTCACTTTCACTCACTCTGTCTCTGAAGTAAATAAATAAAATCTTAAAAAAAAAAAATAAAGGGACATTTGGATGGCTCAGCCAGGTACGTGTCTGCCTTCAGCTCAGGTCATGATCCTAGGGTCCTGCTTCTCCCTCTCCCTCTGCCTTCCTCTCTACCTACTTGTGCTCTCTCTCTCTGTGTCAAATAAATAAATAAAGTCTCTAAAAAATAATAAAAAAATAAAAATTTATTTATTTCAGAGAGAGAGAGAGACCTCAAGATAGGGAAGAAGCAGAGGAAGGGGGAGAAAGTCTCAAGCAGACTCTGCAGTCGCACAGAGCCTAACACGGGGCTCAATCCCATGACCCTGAGATCATGACATCAGCAGAAACCGAGTCAGACACTCAACTAACAGAGCCACCCAGGTGCCCCAGTAGGTAGACATTTTAAAATTTCATCTACAATCTATATCTATGTTGCCCTTTCTGGTTCATACAAGTGCCACTCTATTTTTTCAGTGGAAGAACAAGGAAACCATAATCATCCTTACTTAGGATAACATAATTGTAGACAGCACTCTTAGCAATTACTCAGATGCAGAGTTGAAGGCCGGTCTGATCTATCACTGCTTCATCCTGGGAGAAATCAAATTTCCTTACATTGAAAAGGAAAGCACATGTCAAGAGAAATGACTTCTAATCCATTTGGCAGAATCCAGGCACCCTCAACACCAGGGGAAGATAGATCGTGAAGATAAGGAAGGTCTTCCAGAGGAAGCGGAGAAGAGATAAGGTGTCATTTTATGGGAGCACTTCATTGATTTTTATATGTATTTTGCTGTCGGTAAATATTCCCTGTGCATAACGGAGCAGGGGCGTTGGGGTGGACGTACTTCCCAAATGCTCCCTGGATGAGTCTGAAAGATCACCCACTTCCCTTGTGTTCTTTGCACTGAGAACCACAGCTCTGGAGAACTTTCCAGACAGGGTGCCTTGGGGAAACATAATGCATCATACCATCCTCCTGAGAACAAAACCATCTACCCTCACACCATGGTCATGGCCCAATGAAGCCATACCCTACTGTCCAGCATGACTTTGCTTCTCCTCCACCCTCATTGATCTCATGAAAGCCTGTCATTTGAGGGTCCAGGCAAATGTTCAACTGCTTATTACAAGAAATTCCCCAAAGACCCATCGAGTCTTTGATGCAAAGTATCAGCGGACTGTTGGTGCGTGACATCCTTGGGACCCTTCCCATCAAAAACCTCCCCTTGCTGTTCCCACCAATCCTGGACTTTCTGAGCCCCTTAAACTCCATCGTCATGATGCCATGTCCCTACTAACATTTTATAGTGCATTCCATGGTTGGAGTCATCCATCTAGCTTTATTTCATTTTATCTCTTTAAGTTTTACTTAAAATCAATTAACTTAGAGTGTAGTATCAGTTTCAGAGGTAGAGGTCAGTGATTCATCAGTTGCATATAACACACAGTGCTCATTTCATCAAGTGCCCTCCTTCATGTCCATCACCCAGTTTACACCATCCCCCACCCATCTCTCCTCCAGCAACCCTCATCTGTTTCCTAGGGTTGAGTCTCCTATGGTTTGGCTCCCTCTCTGATTTCATCGTTTTAGTAGAAGGATTCTTATGTACAAGTGAGCATGTCCTACTTCTGTTGAGTGCAGAGCAAGGTCTGTGTGCCTTCCATGGCACACGTCACAATACTATCATTCATAGTATGGGAGTCCCCCCATCTGTGGGGAATACATTCCGAGACACCACAGCAGATGCCTGACACCACAGATAGTACCAAACCCTATATACCCCATGTTTTTATGCACACATACCCAAAATAAGGAGTAACTTACAGGGATGCCTGGGTGGCTCCGTTGGTTAGGCAGCTGATTCTTGATTCTGGCTCAGGTCATTATCTCAGGGTTACTGGGATCGAGCCCCACATCAGTCTACATCCTGCATGTGGCATCTGCTGGAGATTCTCTCTCTCTCTCTCTCTCTCTCTCTGCCTCTCCCCCTGCTTGCCCACACAAACTCTAAATAAATAAATATTTTTTAAAAGACGGCTTTATAAATCAGACGCAGTATGATATTACCAATAATAACTAATAGTAAAATACAACAGCTATTACAACATTTGTAATAAAAGTCATAGGAATGTGGTTTCTCTCCCTCCCTTTCTCTGTGTCTCTCAAAATATCTTATTGTCCTGGACTCACCCTTCTACTTATGAGGATGTCACATGGTAAGATGCCCACATGATGAGATGAAGGGAGGTAAATGATGTAGGCATTGTGATGTAGGGTTAGGTCACTAACGACCCTCAGGAAGTTCATCCACTTTCAGACCACAGCTGACCAAGGGTAACCATATCCACAGAAACCAAAACCACAGATAAGGATGAGCCACTGTACACCAAATACATTCAGGTCAAATTATTGTTATCCTGAGATCTCAACATAATTTCATCTAAAGAAATAGAAAATCATACCTGTTGTGGGCTGCATTTGGCTCTCCCAAAATATACGTTCAAGGCTTAATCTCTGGCATTTGTGAATGTGGCCCCATTTAGAAATACAGTCTTTGCAGGGGCACCTGAGTGGCTCAGTCAGTTAAGGGTCAGACTCTTGGTCTCAGCTCAAGTCTTGATCGCAGGGTTGTGACTTCAAGCCCTATGGTGGAGACTACTTAAAACACTAAAAAGAAAGAAAGAAAAAGAGAAAGAAAGAAATAGAGTCTTTGCAGAAGTAATCAAATTATAATCAGGTTATACTGGAGTAGATGGGCCTCTAGATCCCATGACTGGCACCCTTACACAAAGAGAAGATACATCCATACAGACCAAAGGACATGTGCCCATGGAGGAAGACGTTGGAATAATATTTCTACAAGTCAAAGAACACCATGAGTTGGCAGCAACACCAGAAGCGGGAAGAGGCGGGAAGGACCCTCCCCTAGAGCCTTCTGAGAAAGCATGGCTCTGTGACAACTTCATCTCAGACTTCTGGTCTCCAGGTCTCTGAGACAATATTTTTTGTTGTGGTTGTGTTAAGCCACTCAGATTTGTGTTAATTCGCAATGGCAGTTCCTAAGAAACGAATGCAGTACCCAATAAACTTGAAAATGGTACGACTTGAAAAAGTAAAGTACTTTCCCATGAAGATTGAAAAAAGATGTTTCTCAAGTTCAGAGAAATGGTCACTTGAGACGCGCTCAACTTTTATAACATTTTCAATAATTCAGAAGCAATAGGCACGACCGATTACATAGAATTTTTTGAACTCGCAAATAAAACATTAAATCAAATGATAGAACTAAATACGAAATAACATGAAGACAAAAAACCCTAATCTATAAATATATGCCCTTCGGGTGGGCCTGTATCTGCAACGTGACAACATTGTATTAATAAATATTTAATAGGAACACATCTTTGGACTTAGAAGTGTTGTTCCTGGTAGTGAAATGATTTTTCTTCTATAAAACATTAATCCAACATTATTCCTAGTGGCTAGAAGGCAGTATGGGAAGCCATTCTCGAAACAAAATAAAACGCCAACATAATAGCAGAAAAGAAAAGGAAGAAGCCAGGACTTGAGATAAAGAGATGCATTTCAGGTCCCAGGGCCAGAGGGTTTCTTCCCCGAGGAACTCAGGGACAGTCCCCTCCCCAGGTACAATCTGTCCTGATCCTGAGGTCTTCTCCTGGGCATCCACACTTCTGTCCGCTCTCTCCTTGCCCCGGACTTACACTAGCCAAGCCTCCCAACACGGCACGTTGGGTAGAGTGCATAGCTGAGTCGGCCATTGGGGAGCCTCCCTTTACCTTTTCCCAGGAGGACATTCTCTTCCCCAGAACCCTATTCCCCAGCACTTCAGGTTCATTTAATTTAATGTCAGGGTCCCAGATAGGAAGTCACAAGTTCCCAACCAACCCCCTCTGTAGAATATTATACGCATCACTTGAGCGGTAATCCAGTCCCAATATACATGCTCTATACAATTGTCAGCTCTTATAATTACTGAATTTACAACTCCAGAATATATATCTTCCCCAAAGCATGGAAAACGTCCTTATAAGGAATAGTGTCCCTTGCATACCTTTCTCTTAACCTCATTCCCTTGCACCTGACGAAAACATCTCATTCCTTAGACCTCTGTACCATCCTTCCAGCCATCCTTAATGATCGCCCACTCTCCTTGCTTCATGATTCACTCTACCTGGATGGGGACTTCCCCCAATCTGAGTTAATTCTATATATTTGACCTGAGGGAGTTTGGGGACAGGTCTAATGGATGTTGACCTTCGTGGAAGAGCCAGTGGAAAGACTTTGGCATTTGCAACCAACACATGCCATGTTTTGTCACCCTCAAAGCCTACGCACCAGTGTGAGTTGCAGAGAAACCTTTTCATGCACCCAAATGTTCAAAGGGAAATATTGAATCACACACCCTTCTATAAAGAGCAAACTTTAATTCCCAAGTCAAAATACCCCTGCATAAAGGAGAAAACTGTTTCCCTAACGTCACCATAGTTGACACGGCCAAGTGAGCCCTTCTGGCTAAAGCCAACACTAGAATATTATTGGCAGAACGGGTCTACCTATTTCCTCTCCCTGTCTGGTCCCCTCTCCATTGTTTCTCTTCTGACTTCCAGGGCATCAGTGGCCTGGCTCAGCCACATGTTCCAGACCAACTCCATTCTCTCAAACCTCTTTCCATTCCTTCAGAAAAACATGGTGGAAGCTTGGCAATTCATCCCTCCAAGGATGCAGTTACACTGCCAGTGGAAGACCACTGGGAGATCCTCCTGCAGACATAGGGATTTATCATTCTCTTGCCTGGGAACAGAACTGAGTTCCTGCCTGTGGATCCAGCAACTCAGATTCTAAATCTTTGAGTAGGTTGTGCACAATGCCGTATGGAACATCTAGAAAGTCAGTATAAGCAAAGACTGCTCAGTAAAATGTTTTTGTTTTTTTGTGAAAAAATAAACCCACTCATTAGGTCATTTTATAAAACTATCACAGTGGTTAAAAAAAGAATCATGAGAACTTCTAAAGCAGTGCCTTTCAAAGGGGGTTCTTTGGCCAACAGCATCAACACCCCCCAGAAACTTGTTCCAGATACATACCCTCAGAACAATGTGAATGCCCAGACCCACAACATCAAAAACTCTATTATCCCAAGCCCTCTGTGGGTTCCTGACACACACTCAAGTCTGAGATCCACCGCTTTAGGGGCTCTTTTCTCGTAAGTAGGTTAATATCCTATTTGGTGTCTGGTTTCTGGAATCACAGTCTTGTTCAAACAAACCACAATGGGCAGAAGCCATTCTCGAGATAATGACTCCGACGTCCGTGTGTCTGGTGAGATGAAGTGAAACAGACTGCTAGTAGGGAACAAATTCTCAGAGAAAAAGATAAATGACCTGTTTTAAAATACTGTGGCAGATCAAACTGCCTGTCCCACATAAAATATCCCCTTGAAAATGATGAATTTACCTTGCACTTGTCTGTGAGGAGGTTTGGGGTTGGAAACATATCAAAAATGGTCACCAATTTGGCCTCCTTAGCACCTTTACTCCACAGGTGAGCTGATAGTGCCTACAGCCTGGCTTTCTCTTCCCTGGCATGGGCATCCTAACCTTAAATTCATTATTTATTTTAAATGAATAATGGTGGGCATATACCCAACAGAAATGAAATATGGATCTCAAAGACATAACCACACTCCCATGCTCATTGCAACATGATTCCCAACAGTCACATTACAGAAACCAGGTGTCTATCAACAGATGACAGGGTAAAGAAAATACATGGTCTAATATATGAGGGACTATTTTCAGCCTTACAAAAGAAGGAAGTCCTGCCAGTTCCAACAACATGGATGAACCCAGAGGATGATGTGCAAAGGGCAGTAAGCCAGGCATAAAAGGACAGATACGGCACAATGCCAGTCATATTCAGTGTGGAATCTGAAAACACTGAACATGTAGAAGGAGAGGGAAGAATGGTGATTTTCCGGGGCTGAGGGGTGGTGGGAAATGGATAATATTGGTCAAGGGTATAAAGGTTGAGTTCCATAGGATACATAAGTTCCAAAGATCTACCCCACAGCATGGTGTATATAATAAATAACACTGTACTGAACACTGGAAATTTGCTAAGAGAGTGCGTGTCAGGTGCTCACCCCACACACACAAATGATCACTATGTGGGGAGATGGGTACATTAATTAGTCATCATTTCCATGTGTATACATCTATCAAAACATGCAGGACAACTTAATTATGCACAATTTTTAAAAGACGGTCAAAAAAATTTAATCTCACAAAACAAACTGAGGGTTTCTGGGGGGACGGGGGTTGGGAGAGGGGGTTGGGGTTATGAACATTGGGGAGGGCATGTGCTATGGCGAGTGCTGTGAAGTGTGTAAACCTGGCGATTCACAGACCTGTACCCCTGGGGATTAAAATATATGTTTATAAAAAAATAAAATTATTAAAAAAAAAAAAGATTTTTCTCCTTGAGGGCGCCTGTGTGGCTCAGTGGGTTAAACCCTCTGCCTTCGGCTCAGGTCATGATCTCGGGGTCCTGGAATCGAGCCCCACATTGGGCTCTCTGCTCAGCAGGGAGCCTGCTTCCCCCTCTCTCTCTGCCTGCCTTTCTGTCTACCTGTGATCTCTGTCTGTCAAATAAATAAATAAAATCTTTTTTAAAAGAAAAAAAAGTTTAATACCTTAACAATGCAATGGGTCAAAAAATATCATTTCACTATGAATTGGAATTAAAGGGGCAATTCAGTTTAATACTTTGTTTTTACCCCAAGATGGTCATTCCACTGGAGAACATTCTCTCCCCAACATGGCAGGGAAGACCCATCACTTCACTCCTGGACCATTTTGTAGAAATGATCCCACTGTGACCTCTTCCAAACTTTCATCTTGGCTCCATTTCCAAGGTACATTGAAGAGCGCTGACCTTCCACCAAATGGTGCTTTCAAAAAGCTAAATTATTCCTTCAATTTTGCTTAAAACACCCTCAAGTAGAAACCATTAAGAAATATGTATCTTTGGAGAGTTTAGCCCACAGAAACAAACGTTCTAATACACGTTGGGTGACACATGCATATATCTTGTTTTATTACCTGGAAAACTTCAACCAAAATGTATGCCATGGGAAAGACACTTGAAATTTTAAAATTCTAAGAATATTTCCCCTGGAGTTAGAGTCAAGTTTTACATGATTTAATGAGAAAAGGAAAGAAACAATTATGTTTCTACAAAAATTAGCTGAAGATGAGGAATGGCTGAACATATATAGACCTAGGGAGAGTCTACACTAAGCTCTATATTCACTAATTACCCAACATGTACTAAAATCTCACACCGTGCTGGGTGATGGTTTTTGCCCCACCCCAACCCAAGTAATTGAAGAACTGAGTTCCTTGCTTACAATCTTTCTGTTTCATTGAGTAAAAAAAGGAGTACTACAAAGGAACACTACATGTTTAGAGAAACGATGGGTATTTGCATGTTTAAATTCAACATAAATGTGTTTTTCTAATTTTTTCCTACTCCTAAAATTAAAACACAGAGGACACCAGGTGAACACTCACATTCTGGGTGTCCCAGCTTTACATAAGTTACCTCAATGAGAGTAGCCCTGAAACATTCATATCTTATCCCCATGTTACAAACGAGAAAGGTAACATTTCCCATGTAATGCCCACATGCAACAACCTTTATAATGTCATTTTCTTCAAGCCTTGAGACAACTAATGGTCAGGCAAGATGGCGTCATAAAAACCACATGTACCCTCCCATCTTAAAATAATTTGATAAAAACCAGAAACAATATATGAAACAAAGGTTTCAGATATATGACAGTCATCCTTGAGAGAGGTGAGGCAAGTGAGGGGATCCCTCCAATTTCCCCCAGCTTACTGCCTGGAGAGATTCCACAGGATGTAGCAAAAGAAGAAAACCAGAGGCTACCTGGCCAGTACTCTGGTTTGAGCAAAGGTAATTGAGGGTTTGAGGACGCCAACTCAGGTAGAGTACTGGAACAACAACACAGAAAAAGAACCACAAAGACATGCAAAAGGTCCTCTTCCAAGTCTAACTACTCAGCACATTAGGGAGAAGAAAATGCAGTTGTCTCGGGAGAGAATCCTTGAAAGGAGTAGAGCGAGCAATCTTTGGTACTCATGAAGGACCGGGAATAGTTGGTGTTCTCATAAGTAAGAGGAGGTGAAACCTTGTAGTACTGGGGCATTAACTATAGTACTCCAAATAGTATTGTCTCGGGATTCCCTGGAGAGAAAAAATCAACCAAAAGCTGCTTTGATTCTGCCTAACTACACTTAAAAGCAAGGCTCCAGTGGCACCTCGTCGGCTCTGACAGTGGAGCATGTGACTTTCAACTCTTGATCTTGGGGTTGTAGATTTGAGCCCCATGTTGGGTGTAGAGATTATGTAAATAAATAAAACCTTAAAAAAAAAAAGCAAGACTCCAAAAAACATTTTTTTTGGCAGCATTCCAGAACATTAACAATGTCTGGCATGAACCAAAAATGGTCAGGCATGCAAAGTAGTAGAAATGCATGGCCCATCGTTAAGAGAAAATGGATACATTGAAACTAACCTGGAAATGACACAGGTGTTAGGATAAGTACACAGGGACATTCTATCTGATTTATACCAACATTTCATATGTTCAAGAAGGTAGAAGAAAACATGAGTATGTTAAGGACAGACAAGCAAAATACAAAAATAAGACTCAAGTCTTAACTTTTTTAAACCTTTTTTTTTTAAAGTCTAGTCATTTTTTAAAGACTTTATTTTTTGACAGAGAGAGAGAGAGTGAGCAAGGGAACACAAGCAGGGGGAGTGGGGGAGGGAAAAGCAGGTGTCCTGCCAAGCAGGGAGCTGGATTTGGGACTCAATCCCAGGACCCTGTGATCATGACCTGAGCCTAAGGCAGATGCTCAACCAACTCAGTTACCCAGGTGCCACTCACGTCAAACTTTTTGAGAAGAACAATGTGCTTTATGGGAATACCAGGACATGAGACATTACAGAGGGAAAGATTAGTAATATATATAGTTAATACATAAAATTATATATATATAAAATTAAACACAGAGAGAAAATGCCTGAAAACAAATATATACAATAAGAATAATTTCTATTTTGCAGAAGAATAAAAAGACCCAGAGAATTAAAAAGTGTAATTTGTTGGAAACAAAATCTTAGTGTAATCTTAAAGTATGTTCTGTCCTTTGCATACCTCAGGATGCTGGGACTCTCCAAGATGAAAGTGTAACAGACTTACTTCCCAAACCACTACAGCATGGATCCCTTTGTTGAGAGATGGGGGAACATTTTCACAAAGGATTCACTCTCCAAGTCTGGATGTCATAATACTGAAAGATGTCTCAATCTCTAAAATGCTGTCTCATTGAACTCAGCTCCTCACATGTATTCTGCAAGGCTTTAAAATTACTTGAGATCATTCTTCATTGCTCTCACTATTGAGATAGGAAATCTCGATGTGAAACTACATCATTAAGAGATCTAATTGTTACTGAAAAAATTGGTTGTCTCACATTGATCTGTGATTTACCTCAGATAATAGCATCGTGAAAGTTCATTTTCAAAGGGTAGCATATATTATTCTATCAAAGAAGAAGGAAATTGACTTGAGGAAAGAAATTGGTATTTCCTCAAATTAGTAACAAAACGAGCTGAATTCGAACAGCCTCTCATTAGATATGTTTGCACGAGAAGATGTCCTCGAAATGAAAAAGCCATCTGTACCCAGCAAAGGGTGGATTGAGAGAATTTTTTTTAAAAAAGCATTACAGGGGCACCTGGGTGGCTCACTTGTTAAGCGTCTGCCTTCAGCTCAGGTCATGATCCCAGGGTCCTGGGATCGAGCCCCACATCAGGCTCTCTGCTCAGTGGGGAGCCTGCTTCTTCTTCTCCCACTCCCCCTGCTTGTGTTCCCTCTCTCGCTCACTGTATCTCTCTCTCTGTCAAATAATAGATAAAAAAAAATCTTAAAAAGCATTACATACAGAGTGACTGTTAAAACATGCAATGTGACATTTGGTAAGTCTCAGCAGATTTAAGAAAAGAATAGTAAAATCACTTGATATTGTAGTTAACTGAATTCATCCTATTAACTGCAGTTACTGAAACCATTGCTGCTAACATTAACCCTTCCTACAATAGTACCTAAAACTTTGACTTCTGAGGGGCACCTGGCTGGCTCAGTTGGTAGAGCACATGGCTCTTCAACTGGGGGTTGTGACTTTGAGCCCATGCTGAGTGTAGAGGTTACTTTAAAAAATAATAATAATAATAATAAAATTGGGGCATCTGGGTGGCTCAGTTGGTTAAGCACCTGACTCTTGATTTCAGCTCAGGTCATGATCTCAGAGTCATGAGACTGAGACCCACATCAGACTGTGCTGAGCGTGAGCACCACATCAGACTGTGCTGAGCATGGACCCTGCTTAAGATTGTCTCTGTGCCTCTCCCCAACTCAGGTTCTCTCTTAAGAAAGTGAGTAAATAAATAAATAAATAAATTTTTAAAATTGAAAATAATAAATAATTTTTTTACTTCTGAGCACTAGCTCCACAAGATTCCTCCAACACACATAAGCAAAAATGAGTCAACAAACAAACAAACAAAAATCAAACATCCATGGGAAAAGAAGGCGAACCATCTTTGAGGTGTATCTCCTGCTTGTGTTTTCATCCATCATGCCTCCATTCACCTTTCTCTAACTTTCTGTGCGCTCTGGGAGAGTTTCTTGGAGAGTTCTGGTTTCTAGTCTGTCAGAAGGCTTGGATACACCAGCAAAAGACAGGAGTGAGAGAGCGTGAGAGAGAAGAGGGAAATTGGCCGCATCCCTCCCTGTGAGGGACCCCTTTCCATGCATCCCATCCAAGCCTCAAGTCTGTGGTAGCTCTCCTTCTTCTTGCTGTTTTATGACTCATATCCCTGCACTCTTGCTGTGGGCTTCCCCTGGTCCTTCCCACACCTTTGAAACTGGTTCCTTTTAAAACCCATTCTAGGGAGTGCCTGGATGGCCCAGTTGGCTGACCGTCTGACTCTTGGTTTTGGCTCTGCTCGTGATCTCAGTTCTTGGGATCCAGAGCCCAGTCAGACTCAGTGCTCAGCCGTCAGCATGGAATCAGCTTGGGACTCTCTATCCCTTGCTCTCTGCCACTGTCCCCCCAAAATAAATAAATAAAATCTTTTTTTAAAAAGAAGAAAAATAAAGCCCATCCTCAAATCACAAAACTTGAACATGGCAAATGTTCCCAACCAGGACCCATTCTTACTCTAGGCCTCTTTTGGAAGAAACATGCAGGCTGATTCAGGTTTGCAGACCTGGGCTAAGCTGCGTGATTATTGCTCTGTAATATGAGACAGATCTGCTGCCAACACATTCATTTTCTGCTGTATTAGTGAGTAAGTCTGTTGACAGGGCTTTCTTTTTGATTATCTGAACAGCAACTGAAATGTTGGGTGATTTGAGATGATGTCTGAAGAATGTTTTGATTTATAATGACTTGGAAGAAACTCTTCACTAAAAGTACTTATTGTCTGATTGGGTAAGACAGCCTGTGCATTATTTACACGCTGTACGAAACCTATCATTATAAGTATAATTGATCATGGGCTGCTCACTGCAGGAAATAAAGAACAATGTTATGTTCCTCCTGTTACTTTGGTTTTTAAGACCAATGGATGAGAGGCAGGGACGTGAAACGTTTGAACGGATTCAAGAACACTTAGGAAGGCCATTACTGGGAGTAGTAGCAGACATATGGAACTGGACAAAATACTTTCATTCTCCATTGTCCTCAAGGAAGGAAGATTCCTACTTAACACATTTGAGAAATAAGCCAACACATCGATGACATTAATAGATTCTCATTCCCTCACGCAATGACCACTAACATGACCAAGACTTTAACTAATGCTATAGTTGCCAACATGTGCTTGTGTGGGACTCCAGGACCATAGACCACAGCATTAGGAAAGCATTTATTTGCAGACATAAAAATGTATGTGGAAGGTACTGAAAAAAAAAAAAAATAAAAGGAGCATTTGAGGACAAAATTCCTTCTATGGTACAAAGCAAAGCGTCACATATTGGTGTGATATGACCAATTTCATGCTACATAAAAAATATACATATTTAAGGCACACCTGGGTGGCTTAGTTGGTTAAGTGTCTTCCTTCAGCTCTGGTTGTGATCCCAGGGTCCTGGGATCGAGCCCTGAGCAAGGCTCCCTGCTCAGTGGGGAGTCTGCTTCCCCTTCTCCTTACCCCAACTTGTGCTCTCTCATTCTCAGTCACTCAAATAAATAAATAAAATCTTTAAATATATATGTATATACACACATATATATATATACATATATACACATATATACATACATATATATAATTGACTACTGTTAACATGGCTTAAGAATTTTTCCAAATGGCTGGAATTTAAACTTAACCTAAAATTCAGATGAAACAATTATCCTTTAGGTCCATAATCACAGTCTGAATCTAGTCAGGAAAAAAAAGAAATAAAAAACCTGCTCTATGACATGCTTCTGAAATGCAGCCTTACCCTTTTCCTGGTACTCAGTCCGACATTCTTATCTAAGGTCCTCAGTTGGCTCTAAGATGTGTCCATTGTTTTCTAACATCCCAACAACAGCTGACTCTGGGCTGCCCCTAAAATAACAGGAAAGAAAAAACTAGAAGGGTTCAGAGACAACATTCAACTCATTCTAGATGCAGTTAAAAATCAAAGCAACCATCATGTTATTGCTGATTTTCAAACTCAGATTCTTTGGCTAACTAGGTGGCTCAATCACTTTGTAAACCATCAGCATGTCATAAATCCCCACAGGAATCAGCGATGGTCTTTAATAAAGTGCATGGATAGGAAGGACCCTCTCAACCCAGGTTCTCATATCCTGGCTTTGATATTTCTCTTCTACCCATTGGCAACTAAACCAAAGGGAAGACCGATTGGTCAATGTGTGCTTGTGTGGGAGTCCAGGAGTTTTGGGGTATCTCCACAGCCCATTGAGCTATGGGAAACCAAGAGTCAGGCAGAGGTAACTAGAAATAATACAGGTACAGTGACTCCAGGCAGAGGGCAAGAAATGCCATGGGATGTACCTGAAGACTGAATTTCATAAAGCAGGTGGTAGGAATCTCATGTCAAAATGCAAACAGGAGAAGGAGAAAAGTGAAGATGATAGATTAAAAAAGGAAGGCAGACTCGGCACAGGAAGTGAGATACCACTGAGCAGGAGGTGAAGAAGGGCAAAATGCAGGACAGATAAGCCATGTCTGGGGACCTTTTCTTGACATCTTTGTCTTTCAATGAATATGGAATCTATTGGCTAACCAACAATGAATTAACCATTTTACAATATTTGAAGATTACACATAGAATTCTAGGTGAAATTTTCAGCCAGCCTTTCTTAGAAAAACAGCAATTTAGGTGCAGTAACCTAAAATCAGCCAGAGAACACAAAAAATGTGGGCTCCCCAACATTCAAATGATCTCATTGTGGTTTCATTTTTCCTTATCATTTTAAAAACAGTGACTATATAGTCCAAGCAAATATGAAAAGTAGAAAGAAAACACGCATTCAAACTTTACATATTAGAAACAAAGTTTTCCCACGTGATGATTTTAAATCCCTAAAGCCTAGGGCAAATGAGGATTCTGTCTAAAAGCAGCCAAGTTTACCAATAGAGAAAGGATTGTCAAATGTTTTCTGAAAAGTCCAAAGAGTTAAATACTTTGGGATTTGTGAGCCACTCCATTGAAACACTGAGAACACTCCATTTCTCCATTGAAAACGCTGAAAACTGTCATTGTTACAGGAAATGGCCATACCATACTAATATGCAAATGAATGCATATAGCTGTGTACCGATAAAACTTTATTTATAAAATCAGGCCATGGGCCAGATGGGGACCTCACTGCATGGAGGGCTGACACCTGAAATAGAGCAATGCAGTCATTTCCAGGAGCTTATCAGGGAGCTCGGAGCAGACCCAAGCAGCCATGAAATCTCATTTGAATCATCCTTCCCCCAAAGACTCTGCTTTATTTTCTGTTTCATTCTCAGAGCAGGCATGTCTGCCTCTAAGCCACACCTTTACCATGAAGACTTTAAATTCTTAATGAGGAAGGTTCTGGAGACTCTCCCAAATGAGCTTTGCTGCTCCCTTCTGCTTCTACATTAGTGACCACAATTTTCCAGGAGTCTGCCAGGACAACGCCCTGCTCATTACCAGTGATCTGAAATTCCAGCGCTAAGTGTTTTTTATTGAGCAATTAACATCAATCCCATCAAAGAGAATGCATGCTCCTGCTTGCGCTCTGTGGCTTAAAATACAAATGCAACCTAAACCAAAAAGGGGAGAGACAGCCAGCCCTGTGGACTTTCCCAGACACCAAAAATGCTCCAGTTCTTTTGGTCTGAATTTGCATTTTTTTTTTGATAAGAAGAATATTGAAGAGTTTCTATATATATAAAAGTTTTGGATTCCAGACCAGGCTTCCGTTTATGGTAAGATGAGGAAATGGACATCACAAATGGACACCCATTTGGCCCATGAAAGGGACCATCTGTGACAGACGTCTCCCTGGCTTGTGCTGAAAACAAGTCCATCAGCCCAGCCCAGGCTCCCACCTGCCCAGTGGGTCCCCACCCTCAGGACGGGATGATGTCACCGACACATGTGTGCCTCTCTCTGTGAACCTCATCTGACAGCAAACATGTAGATCCCTGCCACGAGTCTCGGGCTTCTCTTACCTTCCCTCCTTTCTAAAACCTTGGATGTTAGGCATCAAGCTTGTTGGTGCCACAAATGCCATTTGACTGGTCCCCTTTCTATGATGATCACCCCAAATGCATGAGTGTCCCTGACAGACCTGTTGCATCCCCAAACTACCCCACATTCACAGCTAAGGAACTGCAGACCAGAGTCCACAAAAAAACACCAGTAACAGGATCCGGGGATAGGAGTCTACACCACCCTGACGGCCAAATCCCCTTTAAAGATATAGACACCCTCTACTTATTAATTTCCTCAGGCAAGCAATAATTATTTGGCTCAGTACTGAGTGTCCAGTTGTGCACTAGACACAAAGAAATAGAACAGAAACCACCCAGCACACCAAGAACAAAGCTCAGCTGAGAAACCAACTTTTGTACACTGTTTTGTCTTGGTCTGTGTGTGCTTATCGTCTTGTTCATAAATGAGAAACTGGAGACTGTTTTTGTATGGATTCGAAGGAGTGACTGTGCACACACACAGACACTCCCACTAGGATACACGTAGGATGTGCGTGTCTGTCATATAATCCTCTGCACACATCCTTCTACCTGCATGTGTGTGTGATACACGTGTGTGACTTGCATATATGTAAAATACATATATACAGACACAAGGAGGAGTGTGCAGGGGTGCCTAGCTGACTCGTCAGTAGAGCACACCCCACGTGATCTCAGGGTCACTCAAGCTCCACGTTGGGTAGAAAGCTTCCTAAAGATAAGCAAACAGAAGAATGAGTGTCCATATGTATATGTGGACATACATACATTATGTTATCATTGATTCAGATATGTACATACATTTATAATACATACATATGTAGTACATGTAAACTTATAAAAAAATAGGTGTGGGGACCCTGGGTGGCTCATTTGGTTAAGCATCTGCCTTCAGCTCAGGTCATGATCCCAGGGTCCTGGGATTGAGTCCCTCATTGGATTCCCTGCACAGCAGGGAACCTGCTTCTCCCTCTCTGTCCTCCTTCTGCTCCCCTGCTTAAGCTCTCTCTCTCTGTATCAAATAAATAAAATCTTTAAAAAAAATGTGTATATGCATATACATCCTTTTATATGTTTATAAATATTATATATACATATTAAGAATGTTCATAAAAGAATATATTTAAATAATATATACATAAGGAGAGAGAGGTGATAGATACATAGGTACATAAACTGATAGAGAGATAGAATAGATGGATGATAGGTAGATAAATAGATAAATAAATAGATATGATGGATGGATGGGTGGATGGATGGATGGTAGATAGATGGGTGGTAAATAGAAAGATGATAGATTGGATGGATGATAATAGATAGAGAGATAGATAGATATACGGATGGATGGATGGATGGATGGATTATAGAAGGAATAGATGGACGGATGGATGGTAGAGAGATGGGTGGTAGATAGATATATAATAGATTGGATGGATGATGATGATAGATGATAGATATATGGGTGGGTGGATGGATGATTGGATGGGTAGATGATAGATAGATAGATAGATAGATAGATAGATATGATAGATGGAGGATGGATGGATGGATGGATGGATGGATGGTAGATAGATAGGATGGATAGATGGGTGGATGGATTGATGGGTAGATGATAGATAGATAGATAGATAGATGATATAATAGATGGATGGATGGGTGGATGGTAGATAGATAGGATGGATGGATGGGTGGATGGATTGATGGGTAGATGATAGATAGATAGATAGATAGATAGATGATATAATAGATGGATGGATGGGTGGATGGTAGATAGATAGGATGGATAGATGAGTGGATGGATGGATGGGTAGATGACGATAGACAGATAATAGGGCAGAGACAAGGAAACTGAGGCAGAGGGGGCTATGGTGCCATCCAGAGGACCCTAGTCAGGATTTTTACCCAAATTCATTTGGTATCTCTGCTTTGCTATTTTTTTTTCCTCCAGGTGTGTCCATGAGCATATGTGTGTACATGAACATGTGTGGAGACACACATACACCCCACACTGCACACATGCACACACATGCACACCATATGTGTACATCCACACATGCACATGTCCACAGTAACCGTGCCACACATATGCACACAAGCACAGCACATGTGTGTGCACATCGCACACTTGCATATGCCCACATATGAGTGCAGACAACACAGTACACACACGCACATCCACTCACACGTACAGAGTCACACGCACCACACCTACACACACAGTGCACACACACACACGAGTACATGAGAACATGCGTGCCATGCACCGGCACAGGTCTGCACACACACACACACACACACACAGACATGCATGTGGGCATGAGCACGCACACACTGCCTCGCCGCTGGCCCCCCGGGAACATCAGATGCTTGCATTTTGTGTACACATCTGTACACATGTGAGCAAACACGGTGACGGGGCACGCCATGCATAAGGGAACCAGACTCTTGCCCTTTTGTCCTCAGGGCACAGCCTGACGCTCTTCCCAGATGACTTCTCTCTTTGCGAAAATCAACTCCACGTTGGTATTCCATTTCTAAAATAGCTACACAGCAATATGCTTGCCATTGAGAAAACATGACGATACTCATTAATGTCAAGCCGCCCTCAGTCTTCTCGCTGGGTTTTCTTTCCTCTCGGGATTCAAATCGAATCTCACGGAAAGCCCCCAATTACCATTCAAAAACCCACGTGTGCTCTGTGTTCATAAAGCAGGTGCAGAGACGCGTCAGGCCGGCATGCACGCCCAATGCTCACGCCTCCAAAAATCCTCATGGAGATAAAAACACGGAAGTAGAAAAGCCCTTCACAGTGAAATAGGCTGTGGGCGTGGTTGGGATGTTAACCAAAAATGAGAAATTTCAACTTGGCCTGACAGACACAAAGAGGACGCGAGGAGTCCGTGAGGTCTAAAATGTGGAGGCACGGCGGTCACGTTTTGGTGAGGACTCCCAGTCTTACAGCACTCAGAGGCATGTGTGCTGTAGGCTCACAAGGACCGTTATTAATTAATATGTCCCTCATCTGAGAGGCTGCCTTTCTCCCATTTGGCAAACACAATCAATGGAAATAGAAGTTCTCATATTTTCCCATACCCAAGTAGCTCGTCTTGAAGTAAGTGTGCTAAATGCCACCTCAATTAAAACACACACACGGCATTGTAGAGCCCTGTCTTGTCCACTTGACAAACAACAGTAAGAAACACAAGCCCCTCCACACTTGGCCTCGGCATATGGGTCCTGACTGCGCTGGTGAGTCATGTGTCATTTCAATATGCCGTGGGGACGTGACAGCCCCAACAACAGACCCCCGCCCAGCAGGGCTGGTGCAAAGGCCAGGATTTCCATCTGCCATGCTGGCACCAATATCAACACTGGGCAGAGAGCCCACAGTCTGCCTGAGTGAGCGGGCATTGTCCCGTCCAACACAGGCAGTGAGATGCATGTATATTCTGTGCTCTCCCCGCCTGGGTCTAGGGATACCACCAATGACCATGACGGAACCAGACCACTCCCTTCGACAGTCTGGTAACGTACTCCAGCTTCATGGGCATTTTTGTATAGATGTCAGAAAATGCTTTTAAACCAAAGGCAGAACTGGAGAGTAGAAGATTTGTGGTTCCCATGGCTCCTGGAGACCAAATGATGGATTAAAAAAAAAAAAAAAAAAAAAAAAAAAAAAAAAAAAAAAGGAGTGTAGGGGAGTTTTAGGACATCAAAACTATTCTGTAGGATACAGCGATGGCAGATGGATGGTGGAAAGATTCATTTTTCAGAATCCATGGGATACCCAAGACAAAGAGGGAACCCTAAAATAAGCAAGGGATTTTCGTTCTTACTAGTGTGCCCTTCTGAGCATGTCAATTGTCACGAATGGACCACACCAATGCGAGATTGTAGAAACAGAGAAAATTGGGGACGTGTAGGAAAAAACAGGTTATATGTAAACTCTCCATGCTTTCTGCTCAGTGTTTCTAGAAACCCCAACCATCACCCCTAATACCTATTACTTAAAAAGTCAAATAAAGCTGGGGCACCTGGGTGGCTCAGTGGGTTAAAGCCTCTGCCTTCGGCTCAGGTCATGATCCCAGGGTCCTGGGATTGAGCCCCACATCGGGCTCTCTGCTCAGCTGGGAGCCTGCTTCCCTTCCTCTCTCTCTGCCTGCCTCTCTGCCTGCTTGTGATCTCTGTCTGTCAAATAAATAAATAAAATCTTAAAAAAAAAAGTCAGATAAAGCTTAAAAATAAGAATGAAGTAATCCTCTTGCTCTGCAAATTTGTTAGAAAGGTCCCTTTTTCTGCCCTCATAATCCTTTAATGGTGACAGGAATGTATTGGATTATCACAAGAAAGATAAAATCATAACCGTTGCATGTCCTCTAGGTTTGCTGTGGTGATCACTTCTTAATATATACAAATATCAAATCGTCAGGCTATAAACACAGAACCAACACAGTGTTATGTGTCAATCATGTCTCAATAAAGACAAAAACATATGGAATGCTCTTAAGTTGGAGGCCAACGTCCAAAGGAACTGATATCCTAAAAGGGGTCTCTCTTAGCAAATATATTGATTTTCTCCAAATGCTGATATTGCTAAATACTATCCACTTATTATTTTTTACAGTAAATTCTCAATGAACTTAAAAAAAAAGAAAGTGCTCAGTAAACAACACCCTTAAATTTCCTAAATGGTGTTCCTATATAAGAAATATATATATATATATATATATATAAAATATACATATATTATATATATTAAAACTATATATAGTTTTAATTATATTTTTTTAGCAAAAATGATGAAATACTTAAATACGCACACACACAAACGCAAAGGATATTTATTTAAAATGATTAGATAACCCTTAACCAGTCTCTCTTATTTCCACACATAAACAAAATGTGGTTTCAGTGACACTGAAGGTCAGAAATTGAAAAAACAACAAATCACATCCAGGGTTGCAAAACTCATAGTAAACTTTGCTAATTCATGTTTGTTCAAAATTTCTTTAAAAACATTAAAAAAAACAAAACAAAACAGGAATTTGCCAAGCAGCTCACCGTTGATCTGAGTAACAGAACTTTGCAGGATCCCATTTGATACGAGCTGACATTCCCACTACTCGTCATGGTCATCTGCAAATCAAGGGGTGATTTTTTTTTTCAATGTTTTTCCCACAACTGACCAAAAATGATGCCAAATTCTGCAACACCCAACAAAACAGGGTTGGTTTATATCAGGTTACATACACAACTACAAAAAAAATATGAAATGTGTTATAAACGCACCTCATGGGTTTAGTGTTAACATTTATATACAAATTAAACTGGTAGATTACTACTGATTATTTCCTATGTGCCAGACATAAAATGCATGATTATTACGATACAGCGGACCAGATATGGAATTTGTTATCATTATTATTATTATACAATGCAGCACACAAAACTTCATTATTATTATTAAGCAGGGTACAAATATAAAATTTGTTATTTTTTTCAGTGTACCAAACATAAGAAAATCTATTGCTAATTATTGTCATTTTTGATAATGCTTATTATTGGTTGCCCAGTAAATGCCAAATGTTGTGATAAGCTTTTTACATAAAGGATCTCGTGCTGGTTTCACAATAATCAGAGTGTCTTACAAGGGCATGACCAGAGTCTAACCCCACATTAATTGGATACCAAGGCCAGTTTTCCTAACCTTGACAGTCTGAAGAAAACCTAAACATTCAATTAAAAAAGCAATGATGCTGTTTATAACCACACCAGGCTTGAAGAAGAGAACATCTTAAATAGAAATCTTGAGGCTCTTTCCTGGGCATGAGAGGCTGGGTATGTTCCTTGAGGGGCAGAAGGTGGGGAGAGCTAGGTGGATTTTCAGAATCAGTGGTGAAGGAGCACATTTCCAAGGAGCTGAGAGATATTTAAAATGAGATGCCTTACATGAGAGGGAAGGTGGTCGCTTTGATGCATTGTGAACCATGTCCACTGTCCCTGGTAAGCAGAAGGAAAAGAATATTAAAGTCAATTTTGGCCTCAAAATGTACAAACACAGATGGAATAAAAGATGAATGGATGGATGGATGGATGGATGGATGGATGGACACATGGGTAGGTTTGTGGGTGGGTGGGTGGATGGATGGATGGATGGATGGACACATGGGTAGGTGCATGGGTTGATGGATAGATAAGTGATAAGTGGATGGATGGATAGACGGATGGATGGATGGATAGATGGATGGATGGATGGATGGGTGGATGGATGGTGGATGGATGGATGGATGGATGGACACATGGGTAGGTGCATGGGTAGATGGATAGATAAGTGGATGGATGGATGGATGGATGGATGGATGGATGGATGGATGTGTGGATGGATGGATGTGTGGATGGATGGATGTGTGGATGGATGGATGGATAGATAGATCGATGGATTTATAAATGGATAAAATGAGTGGGTGGGTGGATGGATGGATAAATGGATAGATGAATGGGTGGGTTGGTGTATGGATGGATGGATGGATGAATGGTTGGATGGATGGATGGCTAAATGGATGGGTGGATGGGTGGATAAGTGGAAAGTTATATTTGTGTGCATATGTGTGTGTGCATAATGCAATGACAAATGATAGAAATAAATTTTATGGGAAATCTGAAAGTCTCACTCCATTCCTGTATTTGTACTTCTATTCCTTAGCATTTGCCAGAACTATTACAAAACTGAACACATTTGGTTTAATCTCTTTTCATTGAGTCTCACTTCTAAGTAACAAAAAGCAGACCAAACTGTGGGAAATGAGCAAAGAAAGGCTACAAAGTGAAGCAGATTCATCCGTACCATAAATGACGGGCCCTAGGGAATTTGGGGTGAATGTTGCACAGGCTTGTTCCAGAGTTCCCATCACACCCTCTTCCCCCTTAGCAGATTTAACCAGCTAATGTTCCATGCAGATTTGTCTCAGGGGCACATGCCCAGATGAGTTTGCCTACAATCTAAAATAGAGTGTTTCTTTCCCAAATGGGCACAGGTCATGCCTTTGGGGAAAAAGGCCCAGAGGTAATATTGAAGGAGGGTCTCCATAGGCTGGACTCATATGTTCCAAGTTGTTCTCCTCTGCTCAAAAACATGTGACTGCCTCCTGGCAGGTCTATAAGCTCAGCGGGCTGGTAAGTGGGGTGTACTCAGGAAGCATTCCGTAAGCACCACCTGCCATTATCATCATCATCATCATCGCCATCATCATCATTTATTGCAACCCGGTCTTCCAGGATGGACGGCACATGGGGACTGCACACTGGACCATGATTCTTTGAACAGGGAAACAGCTTTTACATTCATTCTATTGACATGGAACCCATAGCCCATAACTCACCCCAAGGAAGGTAAGTTTCTTTTTTTTTTTTTCTTAAGATCTTATTTATTTGGGTGGGGGGCACACAAGCAGGAGCAGAGAAAGAAGGTGAAGCAGACTCCCCACTGAGCAGGGAGTCCAATGCAGGATTTGATCCCAGAACCCTGGGATCATGACCTGAGCTGAAGGCAGATGCTTTACCAACTGAGCCACTCAGACGGCCCAACAAAGGTAAATTTCTAAACCTAGAGGACTCAGCCATACATCTCACCACATTGAGCATATCCAAGCAGAGACCCATGACTACATTTCCAAGACTGTCCCGTTTTTGTGCTTATTACCTTGAAGCATTTCATTCCTTCACACTCCCTGGGATGTATTAGACATGGACAGTATATGCATCTCACCGTCTTTTCTTAGCGCCTCTGTGAAATTCCCACGCAAATGTCTCCAATACATTTTAGCTCAAAGGTGGGGAATAAAATCGCATGGCTTCTCTTCACGATCTTAGCGTATTTGTCTTTGAGACGAAGTGGAACACTTAAAATTATGGAGCACAAAAAAACAGGCTAGGCATGGTTCCACATGAAAACCATGCTCATCACGCAGGAGTGTGCCAGGAACAACTCATTGTGTTTGGCAACAAGATGGGGGGAAAATAAGTGAGTTACTATTTATCTGTATAGAGTCATGATAATTCCCCCCCCATGGGATCCATTCTTGGTAAAATTGAGAGTACTGTGCTATATATTTGAATTTTCTGTTGAAGGAAGGAAGGAAGGAAGGAAAGAGGGAAGGAGGAAGGAGAGGGAAAAGGTCACTACACACTGAGAAGTCAATGTTAAGAACTAAGTACACTTTTCACAGTGCATGACCCTGCTCTCTCCTCCTGGAACCTTTGTCAGAGAGACATCAGCATTCCTGGATGTGTCCTTAGAATCTCCATTTTCATCAAATTCTTCCCATCTAAGGTCCCCTTGTGGAGCAATCAGACGGAGCTGGGAGCTGGGCACCTGACCTACAGACCCCTGTGTTCACATTCACCTACAATGTCCACTCACACAGGCACTTGGAAAGCTTTCTTGTTCACCTACAATTTGCCTCCTTTTACTCTTAAACTTAAATTTTATTCTTACCAAAGGGACACATGTACAAAAAGTTAAAGGGGACACTAATGGATGTCTTCTCTTCCACGTTAACGCTCTCTTTTATTTTTTTTCTCATCTTTATCTTAGGTGCTGAAATAACATATTAACTCAGACATCTCTTGTTTTTGTGAAATATAGCTGGTGTTGATTCGCTTCCTGTTTGGTAGATGATGGTTTTTGGTTTCTTACCCAAATGCTATTTTATCTAGCCTGTGCGTGCAGCACACACACGTACACACACACTTTGTAGCCATCTTCCTGATAGAACTGATTACAACCTTTACTAACCTAATACTCTATATATTTTTTTTCTTTTTGCTCTTAGTACTTTTGTTTTTATTTATTTAGTTTTTTAAGTAGGCTCTGTGCCCAGCCTGGGGCTCAGACACATGACCCTGAGATCAAGAGTTGTACCCTTCCCCGATAGAACCAGCCAGGTTCAGTACTTTTGGTTTTAATTAGTACTCTTAGTAATTGCCTCTTTTTTTGTTGTTGTCACTTGCCTCTCGTACCATCACCCCCAACTTACTATAACACTGAAAATCCCTTCTGAAGACACAAGGACATCAGGAGCCCTGTGGGTCCCCACAGATGTCCTTTTGGGAACTTCCATCCTCCAACTGCATGGGTCTCGGTCTTGGCTGCCTGTTGTGAGAGATCAGATATGTGACGGTCTCTCTGTTGCTCACTTCCCCTGGCTGGAAAATGGGAATATGTTACTATGTAATGTAATATATTGTTTTATATTATGTTATGTAATGTATTATATTACACAGCCATATGTATTATGACACCCCCCATTCATTGGGCATCGGTACTAGGTTTGTCATCCTGAGAATTCCAAGAACCTACCAACCTCTCTCCCCAGTGGCCACCCTGCTTCCTCACTTCTGTATCACTATGCATGTTCCAGTCCATTCTGCATCTGAGAGACCGCCAGCCTCTGACTCATATTGAGCCCCTCATGTGCCATCATTGGGCTGACGGTGCAGCCGTGCACATTTCTCCCCAAAATGCTGACAACATGCAAGGTTGACTTGGGATTTCCGTGTCTCTATGACCAAGCACAATCCCCTTTTCAATTCTTGACCCTTTGCATGAGTCTTTGTCTATCTCTGTCTTTTATTGAAGTCTCCTTCTCTGCATTCTTTGTGCTCTGAGATGCTCTTACCCTTCTCCCCGTGATGCAGACCCTTGGGTGTTCTCCTTGGCAACAGTTCCAAGATGTTCCCCTGCAATGTCACTTATCCCCTCTTCTCTCACATGTGCAGACAATTTGGCTTTACTTTCTCTTATTTTCTCTGTGATGTGTCTGAGGCCAGGAGCAGTATTTAGGCTTCTGTATGCTAACGAACTCTGACACTGATGGATGAGGCCCACCCCGCTCAGAAGCACGTTCTGATTGTCAATGTTGTGAAATACTGGCCTCAGTGATGCCAGGGTGTGTGGAACTTTGCCGGTGCCCTTGTCCACTTCAACTATGGGAATTTATGGGAAATGCAGGTTTATAAACAGAAAAACGGGGAGTTGCTGTTGAATATGGATGGTTTAAGACAGTCATGTAAAATTCTGTCTCTCTCCCTTCGTCTGTCTGCCTCCATCTTCCAAGACCTACGTATACTGGCATTAAAGAGGAAACCAGGGATGGAAAGAATGTGTAAGGAGATAATGGATAATATGTGACTTTTGGAAAGCCTATGGGCGATGAGCTGGAAGTAACAACGTTGGTGGCTGGAAGGAAATGAGAAGAAGGAACATCTAGTGACAGGCAGGGGAGCCAAGGAAAAACAAGATCTACAACTCTGGAAAATCACACAAATCGCAGACAGACCCTGGGCAGAAAGCGGGAGATCTGCTGAAAAATCCCACCATACTCCTTGCAGCCAGGTGAACACATCTTCCCAACTTTGGCAAACTCCGTAGAATGGGTTTCTTTAGAATCAAGGACAAACAGGTAGGACATGGATTCATGGATGCCAGGGAGAGTTGAGGACAAACCCAAGATATTCTGCTGGGGAAAATTATAAGGAATGAAAGCCCACCATTCCTGGGTTGATACCCTCGAAGCATTGGAAGCAGGGACTCAATCAAATACATATATACCCATATTCAGAGCAACATTATACACAAGATGCTCAAGATGGAAGCAACCCAAGTATTTGTCAATGGAAGAATGGATAAATGCAATGTAGTCCGTCCATGGGTGCCACAGGACTCAGCCATGGAAAAGAACAAGACTCTGACACCTGCTACCCCATAGAGGGACCTTGAAAACATGATCCTCAGTGAGAGAATCCAGACACATGGGTGCAGAGTGCATGATGCCATTAATGTGAAACACCGGACGGGCATCTGGGTGGCTCAGTTGGTTAACTGTCTGACTCTTGATTTTGGCTCAGGTCATGCATTACGGTTCCTGAAACTGAGCTCCAGGTCAACTTCACACTCTCACTCTCTCTCTCTCTCTCTGTAAACCAAATAAATAAATCCTAAAAAAATAAATTTTCTGCAGGGAACAATTACTTAAGTGAGCTTAAAAACCCAGATTTGTGGAGAGATAAAAATTTTCTGGAGCTACATAAAGGTGGTAGCTGCCCAATGCTGTGATTATACTAAATCCCCACTGAATTGTTCACTTTATAATAGTTAATTTTCTGTTATGAATTTCCCCTAATAAAAGAAAAAGAAAGAAAGGTTGCATATGACATGTTGAAATGCCCCGTCCCCTGCTCCTACTGGGCTTCCAGAAAACATTTCTGTTATGAGTTCCTCCACAAGGAAGTAACTGACCCAAGAGAAAAGTTCCAGAGACAGGAAAATATGGAAGTCCCAGAGACACAAGTCAGCAACAGAAAGAAGCTTCCAGTAAAACATGGAATTCTCAGAGAACTAAAAACATCCATTCACTACAAAATATACTATGAAGTATTTTTTTTAAATGGAGTAAAGAACTCTTGGAATTTACAAGGCATGATGAAAATCAGGACTGATACAATGTCTGGGATGATAAATCATGACAAATAAGCAACTCATCCAGAAAAGGAAAAAAAAAAAAAAAAAAAAAAAAAAAAAAAAAAAAAAAAAAAAAAAAAAAAAAAAAAAAAAAAAAAAAAAAAAAAAAAAAAAAAAAAAAAAAAAAAAAAAAAAGGAAAGAACACAGAGACAGAAAACAGAAAACAAGATAAATCTAGTCAGCCTGACATCTGAAAAATAAGTTTTAGAAAAAAAAAGAAAGATGAGTTGATTTTTTTGCAGGGGAATCTGCATCTTTCCAAAGTGTAACAAATGTAAAGTATTCCGTGCGGTGTTTGAAGAAGCTTCCTGAGAGGCACGCATCCGTTTCCAGCCGCGCGGAGGCAAGGATGTGCCATCTTTCTGGGAGAAAAGTCTCTGCCCACCACCGCGTTGGTGTCTTCAGCTCCTCAGTTCCGCTCTTTTGTGCATGTGCCTTTGTAGATTAAATCTGAGGACAGCCACTGTCTGTGGGCATGAATGCCACCACGGATGCCACCTTCCAAAGACAGCTTGTGGATACACAAGCAGGTCCTGGTCACAGGCTCTGTTCCAAGCTGGAGACACGTCTGAATCTTAATGTCGTTTCTGAAGCCCGTGCTGGAAAATGGAGACACACGCATTGTAGACTTGCCTCATTGGCTGGTTGGCTGGTGGGCGTTCCTCCAAAGACCCGACAGTGGCAGGTCATACTGGCTGGGATTCTGCTGGCTCAGCCATGGCTGGTTGGAACCCCACTGAGTGTTTGGGTCTAAAACCCATGTGGACCTTAAGATGTGGTTAGGAACTTGTCCTTTGGTCCTCAAAAGGGCTTTGCTTCATATATGGCCATTGAATAGAAACACAGTCACCATCCTTAACATCCCGTAATACAAATCCCTAAAAATAACGGAATCTCACCCGTCCAAGGGCAGTAAGAGTAGTGGGGTTGACCCGCTGAGCTGATTTGTGGTAATGACTAATAGTACTGGACTCAGAGCCAAAAAACAGGGTAAGGCCTTTCACAGAGGACTCCAGATGCACCCAGTGGTAGACTGAGCCTGGGGTAGTATGGGCCAACTTATGGACACTTTCTTCTGGGTCTGTGGTCCTTTCTGCCATGTGTATGGTGCTCAGTCTGATCTTATATGAGGATACTCTTTAAGAATCATCATATCTCACAGAATCAGCACAGAACTCCAAGTTAGGCTGTTCTGGACTAAGCTGTGTCCCTCCAAAGACATATGATGAAGCCTCAACCCCCTGTGTATCTCTGTTTGGAGATGAAGCCTTTAGGGAGTAATGAAGGTTAAGTGGGGACATAAGGAGGGCACCCTGATCCCATAGGACTGTAACCTTATAACAAGAGGAAGGCACAACTTTCTCCCTGTCCCCTCTGGCCTGTGCAGAGAATTGGCCACACAAGAACACAGGGAGAAGACACTACCTACACACCAGGAAAAGACTCCTCCCCAGGAACTAGGCCAGCCCACACCTAGAGCTCGCACTCCCAGCCTCCAGAACTATGAGAGAATCAAGGGGTTGTGTAAGCTGCGCCATGTGGGGTACTGTTTGTACCTGTTTGTGTCTTTTTTTAAAGATTTTTTTTAAAGATTTTTATTTATTTGACAGACAGAGATCACAAGTAGGTAGAGAGGCAGGCAGAGAGAGAGGAGGAAGCAGGCTCCCTGCCAAGCAGAGAGCCCAATGTGGGGCTCGATCCCGGACCCTGGGACCATGACCTGACCCGAAGGCAGAGGCTTTAACCCACTGAGCCACCCAGGCACCCCTACCTGTTTGAATCTCTAAGACCAACACCGACCCTTACACACCATAAGCCCTTAATACTTGTAATTGAATTGAAATTCTTATTGGGGTGCCTGGGTGGCTCAATCCATTAAGCATCTGACTCTCGGTCTTAGCTCAGGTCTTGATCTCAGGGTTATGAGTCCAGGCCCGGGGTTGGGCTCCACACTGGGCATGGAGGCCTACTTTAAAAAAAAAAAAAAAAAAGGTGGTGTGACATGGTGGGAGAAGATACTTGCAAATGACACAAATGACACTACAGACAAAGGGCTGGTATTCAAGATCTGTAAAAAGAACTTCCCAAACTCAACATCCAAAAAACAAATAATCAAGTCAAAAAATGGGCAAAAAACATGAGCAGACACTTCTCCAAAGAAGACATACAAACGGGTAACAAACACAGGAAAAGGTGTTCATCATCACTAGCCATCAGGGAGATTCAAATCATAACCACACTGAGATACCACCTGACACCAGTTAGAATGGCCAAAATTAATAAGAAAGTGAACAACATGTGTTGGAGAGGATGTGGAGAAAGGGGAACCCTCTTACACTGTTGGTGGGAATGCAAGTTGGTGCAGCCACTTTGGAGAACAGTGTGGAGGTTCCTCAAAAATTAAAAATAGAGCTTCCCTATGACCCTGCAATTGCACTACTGGGTATTTACCCCAAAGATACAGATGTAGTGAAAAGAAGGGCCATCTGTACCCCAATGTTCATAGCAGCAATGGCCATGGTCGCCAAACTGTGGAAAGAACCAAGATGTCCTTCAATGGACAAATGGATAAGGAAGATGTGGTCCATATACACTATGGAGTATGATGACTCCATCAGAAAGGATGAATACCCAACTTTTGTAGCAACATGGACGGGACTGGAAGAGATTATTCTGAGTGAAATAAGTCAAGCAGAGAGAGTCAATTATCATATGGTTTCACTTATTTGTGGAGCATAAGGAAGAGCATGGAGGACATTAGGAGAAGAAAAGGAAAAGTGAATTGGGGGAAATTGGAGGGGGAGACGAACCATGAGAGACTGTGGACTCCAACAAACAAACTGAGGGTTTTGGAGGGGAGGGGAGTGGGGGGATGGGTTGGCCCAGTGATGGGTATTAAGGAAGGCATTGATTTCATGGAATACTGGGTGTTATAGGTAAACAGTGTATCATGGAACGTTGCATCAAAAACTAATGATGTACTGTATGGTGACTAACATAACATAATAAAAAAAAATTGGTGGGTATGTGTGTTTAATTTCCTCTCTGAAGTGTCTACAAACCATTTGGGGAGAAAAAGAGTGGTAGATACAGAAAGAGAAAACAAAACAAAACAAAACCAGAACAGGCGTATTGCAAGGGAAGTTAACGATAACCATCATTTGTTAGAGCTCCTGGTAGTGTCTGAAACGGTCACCGTGATCATGCCTCCTGGGGACACAGACAGGGCAGGTGCTGGCTGCAAACAGGTACAATCCATCACATTCTGCATCTGATGAAACCCTCACTGCACTCTCTGAGGGGAGTACTGTTACTCAGTTCTGTCCTGGCCGTAGTACTCACTACAGAGTGATAGAATGGTATTACCACCCCCCTTCCCCACCCTCAGTGCAGGTGGTAAACCCTGTGAGCACAAGAGCAAGGTGTGTCTACATCAAAGTTCAACACTTTCATTGTCAAGGGCAGATGGTGAACACGGGGGAGCGTATGTGCCCATCTACGAGGATCAGAACAGGATGCCCTGTAGGCATGTTTTCACTGATGGAAACATACGCTTCTGTCACATGAACATATACCCAATATCTAAGAAAAACGATTGTGCGTGCTACATTCAGGGCACGTTAAGGTACAAGGAGAAACCCAGGGGACCATCATGGTGATGAGTGAGCACAGGGGTGGGAACCCAATGCTGTCCCGCCTGGAAGATTGAAGGCAGAGATTCAAATTCAAAATTCAAAAATCAGAAAGATCTGATAAAGGCAAAGTCAACAGGATGTGGTAGTAACTGTCTTCCAAAAAACGGAAGTAAGGTAGTGATCACTTTTGAGTTAGGACTCAAGAGGGTTGAACAGAAATGTGCTTTTTTTTTTTTTCCTTTTGATACTGAGAGTGGGAACTAGATTGGGGAGGAGAAGTGAAATAGAAATGAATTCTCTTTTTATTATTTTTACTGAATAAAAATCAAGTTAGGTGCTAAGCGTGTATAAAGAAATAATAAGAACTAATGCAAACTTCCAATGACCTCTTTAAAACCATATGCTCTTGGAAGCACATCCACTTGCTTTAATGTCCAAGACTTGTGCTCCACCAAGACCACCCAATACGCCCTGTTTGGAGAATTAGTTGAATTTTAGTTTACCTTATTAACTCATGAAACTAATGGAAATGCACACTTATCAAACGAACAATGAATTGTTTTCACAGTCACAGAGTTGAGATATTTTTAGAAGAGCTTTGCATGACATGAAGTCGAGTTGACATCTTGCCTAGAGAAAGACCAAACTCAACACACTTGTCCAGACCCATGTGGGATATGTTCCTTTGACAATGACAGAAAGAGAAAAAAAGCTGCCTCTCAACCTCTTCTGTCATGAATCATAATTTTTTTATTTATTTGACAGAGATCACAAGTAGGCAAAGAGGCAGGCAGCGAGAGAAATGAAGGGAAGCAGGCTCTCCACTGAGCAGAGAGCCCGATGCGGGGCTCGATCCCAGGACCCTGGGATCATGACCTGAGCTGAAGGCAGAGGCTTAACCCACTGAGCCACCCAGGCGCCCCTTGAATCATAATTTTTTTGAAGGGTCTTTCTCCATGCATATTTCTCCACACCTGGTCCTCTCCAGTACTGGAGTTCTGGTTAACCTCATGCTGCATGGCCATGATGTCATAATCTCTACCAAATGCTTGGCCACGTGGTATAAATGAATCAGTTGATTGAATTATTTTCTTTTCATGCACCACTGAGTAGACAGTATTTCAGAGAGTCAAAGAATTGTAAAAGGAATGCACACAACCGACACCACAGGAAAAAAAAAAAAAACACACATCCTACATACATTGTAAGTTTCTTGTGTCCCTCCCAATCCCTCAAGGATGATAGACCTAAAATTCACATTAATCATTAATTTGTCTTATGTACAGTTTTGTCACAGGGCCGTCATCTTCAATCTCCAAATTATATTATGCACATGCTTTTTATCTTCAAATATATGAGATTACATTGCATTTTCTCTTGCGACATAATTATCTCTCCAACATCGCTTGTGAGCATTGCATTGTTGAAGGGCTTGGCCATATTCCTTTAATTTCATTTTTTGTCTTAAATTGTTCTTAACTTCATGACTTGTCTTTAAAGTCTATGACTCCAAAGTCTGGATATCCTGTGCTTTACTTACTCATTATTTTTCCTCTCCATGACCCTTTGGATGGTTTTTCCAATTTTTGCTACTACAGACATTGACACCATGAGCATTTTTGTATAGGGTTCCTTTGTAAGACTTTTTTATGGGAAGTCTTCAGCAGAATGGCTCCTGTTTCCTAAGTAATGCCGCATGGTTTCCCCCAAGTAGTTGTACCAATTCCCACATCTACAGAGTATGAGAATCCCCCCGTCTCCACGTGTGTGCCCTGCTTTCACTCTTTGATGGCAAACGTGGTTTTAATTTTGTATCCTCTGACTAGGGCTCAGCAAGCCACTCTCCTCTGTTTAATTCTGATTCAGATTTCCTCTTCTTTGAAATGCCACTGGAGACTATTACCCATTTTTCTACAACCACGTGGTCTTTCCAAGTTGACGTGGAGGAGGTGTTTATGTACAATGAACACTAAGCTTCTGTTGATTTTTTATAGCAAATGCGTTCCCTCAGTCTTTGCTAAGTGTTCTCACTCTTTTATTGGTGTCTTGACACAAAGAACTTCTTGGTTTTCACGGAGTCGACCACATTGGTCTTTGCTCAATGGTTCCTGCTTGGGTTGTCTCTTGGGTGAAGAAATCCTGCCTTCACATGAGTTCATAAATGCGTCATGTTTTTTTTTTTTTTTCTAAAAGTGTTTAAGTTGGGACACCTGGGTGTCTCAGTCGGTTAAGCGGCTGCCTTCGGCTCAGATCATGAACCCAGGGTCCTGGAATCGAGTCCCACATTGAGCTCCCTGCTCAGTGGGAAGCCTGCTTCTCCCTCTGCCTGCTCTGCCTGCTGCTCCCCTGCTTGTGCTCTCTCTGTCTGACAAATAAATAAATAACATCTTTAAAAGGGTTCAAGTTTAGCCTTTCATTCCTAACTGCTTAACTTGGATAGCGTAGAGTATTAAAGCTGGGGTTTATTCCCTCTGGATAACCCATTTTCTGACCACCACATTAACATTACTTTCCAAAGGACGGTCACACACCAAATGACTCTCCTCCACAGTCTTCAATCCCAGCGTCCATGCTACCAGACTATGGCTTCTTGGAAGGAAACTTGATATTGGCAGAGATAGTCTCCACCTGGTTTTTCTTCCTCAAACTTATTTCATCACTATTCCCTATTTTCATATAAATTTATTTTATTTTTAATTTTTTTTTTTATTTTTTAAGTAATCTCTGTATCCAATGTGGAGCTCAAACTCATGGCCCTGAATTGGGACAGTCATCCATAGTATACCCTCATTTTCCTCATTTTCCTTGTAAACAAGCCTATACCTGAAGCTATGTGTCCTTATTCTTGGTATGATCCACACATTCTATCTTCTGTTTTTTTTTTTCTTTTTTTTTTTTTTTTTGTAAGATGTTGTTTATTCATTCGAGAGTGAGGAAGAAAGAGAGAATGAGAGCATAAACAGGGGGAGGGGCAGAGGCAGAGGGACAAGTAGACTCCCCCTAGAAAAGAGGGATGAAAGTAGGGCTCAATCCTAGGACCCTGGGATCATGACCCACGCCGAAGACGACACTTAACCAACAAGGCCTCCAAGGCGTCTCTCCCCATTTTTTTTTCCAATATCACCAAAATTTTGTTGATTCCACTCTTTCTATTTTATTCAGTATATTTTAAGTTTTACTACAAATTAAATTTTTCTGTAAAAAAAGAAAGAAAAATCCTGATTGATTAAAAGTAGAATGTAAAAGAAAGCCAATTTCCTAAAACTAAATCTTAATTTAAAATAAAATTAATGTCACTAAAATGTCTTAAATGATTTTAATTTGGGCCACATTGACTCTTTCTGTTTCATTTTGCTTCCTAATGTAATGTAATAACTCACGTAGGAAATAATGTTAAGGTGCAAAGCCAAGAAAGAATTCTTGAGACGTCTTTGGTGCAAAAAGGTGGTTTTATTAAAGCACGGGGACAGGACAGGACCCATGGTTAAAAGAGCTGCACCAGGGTCATGAGGAGGGGCCCATTATATACTTCCAAGTTGGGAGGGGGTCAGGAAGAGTGTAAGTGTCTTAGGAATTTTGGAGGCAAGGTTTCCAGGACCTTGAAGGGCTGGCTGTTGTTGGGAAAAAGGTCATTTATTACCGTCCAATAAAACCCTAGTCATGAGACCCTTTAGATGTCTATCAGTGGGCCCTATGCTTGGGATGACTGTCAATATCTATCTTGGGGGGTTTAGAGATAAAGAAAGTTTCCAAAGGAATTTTTGTATCCTAAAGTAGACTTACAAGGTCCTGGGGGTTGGGCTAAGATTGCCTTTTGCCCTTAGGAAAGCATTAACATCAAGGCAGCTGAGTCCCTAGAGGGAGGTCCCTCGGCCCGTTTCAAGGACTTGTCAGTGGGCGGTAGGAAATGTAGTAATGTTTCTTCTGCCTTTGTGTCCCACATCAATAATCTCTGCGGCTTCCCATTGCTGTGTGTGTGTGTTCTTCTGGTCTTCTTCTGACTTCTTAAGTCAGATGCTGAGCTCATTTATCTGTGCCGTTTTTCCTTCTCTGCCTTAAATTTCGGGCGGCTTTGCAGAGGAACCTGTCATGGGACCCCAGGTGCACACACACAGCTCCCAGGCCTCTGATGTGCGTACCAAGTAGCCGAAAGTGGAACTTGAAAATGTTTTCTTGAGGGACTGCGATTATCTCTGCCAACACAAGGGCATGTTGGGCATAAAAGATAAATATTTGCCCCATGTGAAGGCCACTCTGTTCTACCTTCTTGGCGGTGCATTTGAGTAGAAGGAGCACTTTGTTATGCTTCCAGGAAAAGATCCAGGAGTGGTCTCTGGAAGCAGGAACAAGATGCCACACGTCCCTTCATGCGGGGTGTCTGTCGTTCTGTGACAGAGAAGCAAGCAGATGGAAATCAGCGCTACAAGGATCTGTCACCATAGGGCTAAGTGACCCAAATTAACACCAGAAGGACCCAAGTGGGAAAACACCACGGAAGGGAATTAGCCCTCATTCCTGTCCTTCCAAACGTGACTTACTGGGCTCCTCGGAGAGTCTCCATGACTTTCCACTTCTCTGGGTGGAGGATAGGATGCGGGCTCCGTGCTGGCTTCAAAGGGAGACCCATTGGGCAGAGGGCAGGGGGGCAGTGGGAAGGGAACTCGGCAGAGACTGTGGAAGGGAAGCGGGACTCAGTCTCCCTGGGACATTCTTGGGCTGACACAGCAGGAGGAAGGGAGAGCATCTCCGACCCTGTCTCTCTCAGAAGCATGGACTTTTTGCTTATCATGCATCTGCTTCTCCCTCTGCCGTGCCCCCTCAGAGAAATAAATAAACACAAAACAGGAGTCCCGTTGGATCCCATACAGCCCCAAGCCAGCAGTCAGGTTTATTTTAAGGGAGAAGTAGCACTGCACCTGCTACGTTCCCGCCCCTCGAGCCCAGTTTCCCGTCCACCGTTGGTCCTCCGTGAATACAGCGTAATAAAAGGACACCCAAGCCAAAACACAAAACCCAAACCACACAAAAGCCTCCTTAGCCCCCCCCAGCCCCACAAACCGCCCTAACAACACTGTAATTCCTTTGTTAGTGCAGGGAAACACCACGAATTCCCTTCCTTGCGAAGAATGTGTTCCCTTTATCTGGAAAAAAAAAATTCTGATTATATACTCATCAGACATGTAATGGCACTTTTATTATGCGCTGGATTACACAGTTAGCATAATTATAGCAACCGCGGAAATCTGTATTAAAACCGTGTAATTGCTTGGCAGGGTGACACAGATACAGCCCATTCTCTGGAAGAACGTAGATACTAAATAAACCCACCCCCCGATCTGTATTCGCTCACCCCAAACACGGTCCTTTCAAAATAAAGGAAGTTCCCCAGCCGTGACATGCCGCTCCGAAGAGCGTATCCCAATAAAAATGTGGAGCAGGAAAAGAAAAATCAGCAGAGGGGAGACTTCTGTGTGAGCGTCTCGGATGTTTGGTTGGTTGCAAATAGACAAATTGTCAAGAAGTACAGTTTGATCTGGGTCTGTCTGAAGAAAGTATTCGTGGCGTGTCCTCTTTAATGGAAATGCACGTTGTCGGAAAACATCTGTGCGTCCTTGTCAACAGAAACATCGGGGAGAGTGGGTGTGCTCCTCATAGTTCTGGGATGGTGCCATGTGGCAGGTTAAATGGGTGGCCCCCAAAATGTGTGTCCACTCAGAACCCGGGAGTAGAACCTTATTTGGAAGCAGGATCGTTGACAGATGTGACTAAGAGAAGGATCTGAGATGAGACCATCCTAGATCAAAGTGGCCCTAAACCCACCTTATTTGGAAACAGCATCGTTGCAGATGTGAATAACGGAAGGATCTGGGATGAGCTCATCTTGGATCAGGATGGCCCTAAATTCAATGACAGGGGTCCTTGTAAGAAACAGGAGAGAAGACACAGATGCAGAGGAGAAGCCATCAGAAGACAGAGGCAGAGATGGGAGGGATGTGGTCACAAGCCCAAGGAAGCCTGGAGCCCCATAAGCTAGAAGAACCAGGAAGGAACCCCCATCCCCAGAGCCTCAGGAGAGAGCATGGACCTCCCTGCCTGGATCTCAGGGACCCTGCCCGACCTGGATCTCAGACTTCTGGTCTCCAGACCTGGCACAGAGTCTATGTCCAACTGACCATCTGCCTTCTGGTCATCTTCCCAGGTCCTTATCTGTGCCTCCCAACAATGTTGTATCCATAGTGTCCCACACATGAAGGGTGCCCTCACCTCCTCTATCTTTGACTCTCCCACGTGGTTTCACATGGAGAAGCCCCTATCCCCAGTTCTAAAAACCAATCAAAGCACCTGCTTCTGCACAAATATGCTGTATTCATCTTGGGCTGCCATGACACAATCCCACACACTGGGTGGGTTAAACCCAGAAATTTCCTGCTTCCTGGTACAAGTCCAAAGTCAAGATGTGGGTAGGGTTGGTTCTTTCTGGAGGTTTTAGGACATACCCTGCTCCAAGGCTTTCCCCAGCTTCTTCTGGTTCACAGACAATCTTTCACAGGTGCATTCCCCCTACCAATGTCCTCCATCTCCACATGGGCTTCTCCCTGTGTCTGTCCCTTTATGCAAAGCCCCCCTTTTGTTAAGGACACCAGTCCCATGGCATCAGAGGGTGCCCCTGATGACTTCATCTTAATTTACTCCATTTGTCACCACCCTATTTCCAAATAAGGTCATGCTTATTCAGCTACTGCAGGCTGGGACATCAACATACAGAATTTGGGGACAGGAGGGATGCAATCAGCCTATAACATACCCTTGATAAAGAAACCCTCAACATTCAAATAAACAGGATGTCAGGGACCCATGAACAAACCCTATTCCAGGAACTCTTTCCATGGTGAAGGATCCCAAAACTGAAACCCAAAGCAGCACAGCAGATGGCCTCATTTGGCGGGTTTCTAATACTTCTGTGTGTGTGTGTGTGTGTGTGTTAGAGTTGCCCAGGGAGCTTGTTAAACACAGCAGCCTGGGGCTCACCCCACTTCTTTGGAATTTGACTCTCCTGGGGTGTGGTTATTTTTTAAGAGTCTGCCAGGTATTTGCCTGCAGCAGGAACATTGGGAAGTCCCAAGAGACTCACGGCCCTGTGCGCCCCACCCAGGTGGCCCCGACTTCAAGCAGGAGCACCATTAATTGGGTGCATGACCCAGAACTGGAGACACCCGGGGTCATTGCATGGAGGTGTGGTCACAAATGTGCCTTGCTTCGGCCGATGGGTTTAATTAGCGACTCCTTTGTAGACAAGACAAGAAACAAAAATTGTTTCCAGATAAATCCAATAAAACCTTGTGGATTAAAGACTGCATGGGCTTAGGAATTCCTCCTAGGCAGGATGTGACTTTATAACCTGTTTCTGTTCACTGAATGCTGTTTTGAAGTTGGAAAGACAAGACCTGGAGCTTTCACGGGCTCTGAGGTTGACTGTGCATGTAAGCATCCACTCCCCGCTCATTGCCAGGAACGTGAGAATGAATCACAGTCTCTGATTCTAGGGCTGTGGACCCCACGAAACCCAGAATTCCTTCAAAGTGCTCAAGGCTTGGTTAATAAGGGTTTGTTCCTTAATTGTGGGCTCTACCCCAGTAGACCCTGCATCCCTTCTCTATGTGGATCCCTGAGGCCATGCATTCTGAGACTCTTTTTGAATTTGATGGAAAGTGGGAGGAGAAGGATGAAGCCCACATCAGCTCCTGTCAGTCCGGAAGAGCAGCCTTTTTTATCCAGACACATCTGTTCTGGGCCATAATCACGAAGAAAGGCAGAATTGCTATGATGCATATACAGAAGCAGAAATGGAAACGCAGGCATATTGAAAGTTTGCCCAAATGAACAGCTTCTTGATTTCTGAGTTGCCTTGATCCCTTTGCGTAATGGCACGGCACCTATACCTGGAACCACGACTACAACCCACACCTGGAACAGCAGGTGTAACTCACATCTGGAACCCACACCTGGAACCACACCTGCAACCCACAGATGGAACCACACATTTAACTCACACCTGTGACCCACACCTGCAACCTACAACTATTACTGACACCTGGAACTACACCTAGAACCCCCCCACCTGGAATTACATCTAGAACTCACACCTGGAACTGAATCTAGAACCTGCACCTGGAACCACATCTAGAACCCACACCTGGAACCAGAATTTGTCTCCATATCTTCTCCTTAAAAGGGTCATGCCAATAGCCACCAGACAGCAGGTAAGAATACACTCCTACCTGCCTTACAGTCAAGCTCTCTTCTGGATGCTAGTACCCTGACCTTCTTCATTTCACTTGGGTTTTTCTACTTCATCCTCATGGCTGGTGCAGGCTCGCCCCTGGCATTGGGTGGGCTCTTCCATACCCCCTACTGCCCTTCCTGGACGGCCGGCCCCATGCCTTCCTGAATTTCCCTTTCTCAGTCTCCACAAACTCAACACCTGCTTTTTTTTCTTCTTCCTCCCTTGACACACTGCCTGGCACAAAATGAAAGGAACCAGACATTTCATTAAATGCTCCTCCAAGAACACCATCTCTTCCAGACAAGAGGAATTAGTCCTTTGCGGAAGACAGCCTGGGCTGGAACCCGGCAATCCCCAGTTGCCACCGAGATATATTTTATCCACATCCCTTCTTGACATCTTCCTCTTCCAGTTCTGCAGGGGACAAAAGGTCATAGAAACCCTCCCAGAACATCATAGAAAAGATTCCTAATCTATCAATCTATCCAATCTACCCACGTGTTCCAACAATTCTACTCCCAGGTAGCAATAAACCCAACAGAAAGGGAAACACAGGTTCATGCAGAAACTCGTCCACACATGTTCACAGCAGCGTGATTCACAAGAGCCAAAGGGGGGAAACCACCCAAGCGTTCATCAACAGATGGACAGATAAGCAACCTGTGGTCCATGTACACAGGGGAATATGACTCAGCTGTAAGAAGGAATAAAGTTCTGACACCTGCTAAAAACATGGATGGACTGTGAACCCATGATGCCTGGCGAAAAACAGCAAATCACAAGATACCACATCAGATAGGTGTGTATTCATAAGAAAGCCCGGGATAGGAAAATCTATACAAATAGAATGCAGATTAACAGTTTCTTGGGGTTTGTGGGGCTTGGAGCTCTAGGGCATGGGGTTTCTTTTTGAGGCACTCTGGATCAGGCTGTAGTGATGGTTGCTCACCTCTGTACAAGGACTAAAAAACCATTCCCTGGTTCCTTTGGAACAGGTGCATCAGATGCTTTGTCATCTCTATCTTGATAAAGCTGTTTTTTTAAAGAAAGCTTTAAGAGGGCTAAAAGATAACATGGGACCAACCAGCATGAGGCAGAAAGGTGCCTTTCGTGTTAGAACAGAACTGTTTCCCCCAGAATTCATACCTCCTCCACTCACTCCTGGACTTTAGTCTTCATTGATTTTTATTTGTGTCCGATCAGCTGCTACTGAGTGCTACCAGGTGACAAGCTGAGGATTGATTATGGCTCCCAATTCTTGACTCCCTTCGTTTCATAGAATCACAAGAGTGTAACGGCCGCCATAGGTGGGATCCTGCCAGAGCTCCCGTAAAAGCAGGTGTGCTATTGTGATTTGTGAGAAATATACATATTTGGGACTTTGTTCCCTTTCTCTACTCCTTTCTGGCAAAGAGTTGCTAAAGTCCTTGGAATCGCTAAGTGATAAGATAGGAAGGTGTCTTTTGTTATGTAAATAAGGCGACTTTTAGAATGCCCAGAAGGATGGGGGCTGGTTGTCACCTTAACCAACGGTAGGATTAAAAAGACAGAAATTTATGTCCCGCGGAGGGCAAAGGGGCAGGAGGGTGAATCAACTACCAATGGCCAATGATTTAATCAATTGTAACTTCAAAATGAAACCTCCATAAAATCCCAAAAGGATAGGGTTTGGAGATCTTCCAGGCTGGTGAAACAGGACACTTCCACCTTCCTCTGTGCCTGACCCCAAGCTCCAAGAGGACACACACTCCTTTGTGCCAGACCTCATTTGATATGAGTTCCTTCCTCTAATTGATTCTTTATCCTAATAACATTTGTTCCTTTGTAATAAACCAATGGGTAATCTCCTGCGTCACTCTGAAAATTAATGGAACCCAAGGAAGAAGTCGGGGAAACCTCCAGTCTAGAGCTGGTTCAGGGGCCGACGTGGACTGGAGCTTGGCCTCTGAGGTGGAGGAGTGGCCTTGTGGGACTGAGCCCTGACCGTGCGAGACCTGATTCCATCTCTAAACAGACACTGCTGGAAACGAGGTGCCTTGTAGACACCCAGCTGCCATCTGAGAACCGGTTATCTGTGGAAACCCCCATCCCACACACATTGCAAATGGCACCAGAATTATTTGATCAAGTGCAGACCATACTCCGGCGCTATGATACTGGGTTTGAACACGTCCCTGGTCATGGCCAAAGAAACACAAACGGGTAACACAGCTCAGGCTATTGGTGTGACCGTCAGGTTGGTTTGTCTCCTTTGCCCCCATTCGCGGCCCCAAGCGAGGTGTTACAGAACACAAATTGAACGAAGCAAACATTGGCGTCAGGAAACTATTCACTAACGGGTAGCGGGTAGCGTCCCATCCAGCAAGTACAGCGAGGCCCAAGATAGAAGGTTTTTGTAGGTAGGAGGTGGAACATGAACCTTATTATCAAAATAAAGGAAAGGTATTGGTCCAGCAAGGTCACCTTCCCTTATTGGGGGGAAGGGCAGGAGCCATTAGCAGGCGCATAAACTCATTTTGCTTTGGTTGGGGAATGTAGACGGTCACCAGGACAGATACCCTTATTGCTGTGTATCGGAAAATTCATACCTGACTGACCAGTTCAGACTTAATTTATCTCTTTTCCTTCCTTCCTTCCTTCCTTCCTTTCTTCCTTCCTTCCTTCCTTCCTTCCTTCTTTCCTTCCTTCCTTTTTTTTTTTTAAAGGCTTTTTATTTATTTGAGAAAGCACACAAGCGGGGGAGAGGCAGAGGGAGAGGTAGAAGCAGACTCCTCACTGAGCAGGGATCCCATTGTGAGGCTCGATCCCAGCACTGTGGGATCATGATCTGAGCCGAAGGCAAACTCACTGACTGAGCCACCCAGGCGTCCCCCACACTCAATCTCTGGGACGGGTTGAAACGCCAGTCGGCTTTGGTATTAAGCCCCATTTGCTTTGGTGACTTGACCTAAGCATCCCCATTTGGAGCCTGTGGTTTTCTTTGCATGACCCCAATATCTGCTACCCCTTTCCCCACTTGGGAGACACATGCAGGAGACATGAGCCCACCTAGAAACTTAGAACCCCACAACCTGTAACCCAGCAAGCATCAGAGCGATGATTTCCAGATACTTGGTTTCCAGTGTTCATGTCTCCAGAGGAACCCGGGGCCATGTTGTTCCCAGGGACAGCGGCCAGGTCTGGAGATACTTGGGTGGTCAGACTTATGGGGGAGGGAGTGTTTCTGGAGCCCAGCAGGTGGAGACCAGAGACGCTGCTCAGCCCTATGCCATGCACAGGATGCCCCACAGCACAGTCTTCCAGCTCCCGCTGTTCCTAGCTGAGGTTAGCAGTCATTCTACAAGCAGTAAAATTAGCGTCATTTCTGGGGAAATGAGTCATCTGCAATTTACTTGTGCTCACTTCTGGCTAAGTGCTGTGCCTTAGACCTTCTCATCCAGAGATAAAACGTTCGTGCAATTTTCTCTACCCCTTGCTGGAGAACAAAAGACCACACGGCACTCATAAGATGCCTTCCAAACGGAGCGTACAAAAACACTTAAAACGCTTAATGCTTAAGCATGCACAATTTAGACTTTTTTCTTCCCCGTCGCTTGATTTGTTGGAAACATTTGATTCCACTCAAACATCCAAACTGTATTTTAGGAAATGCATTTGGGTTTGCAAATATGTTTCTGTAATATGGGTAAGTGCGTCTGGGCAGAGCTCACAAATGCATTTCTCTGTGTAAAAATAGATAGTCATGCCGCTTGGTGAAATCACAGAATTTTTCCCTAAATAGTCTTTCGCCTATTAAATAATTTAAATGCATTTTGAAAATTCCCAGAAATAAAATATTAGTTCCAGACAGTAGAGCAAATACACTTTCAAGAAAAAGATATCGTTTCAATATGTGGAGAATATTTTCATAAAAGTCAAAATTACTTTATGGATATCATTCTTAGCAAGCTCAGAATGGGAAGGACACTCTTGGTCTGGTAATCCAGTTTTTTAAAATTATTTTTATTGCTGGTAATCTAGTTTTTAAAGATGCAATCATTTTCCTTTATGGGAGAGTCATTAATGCTGATTCTGTTTAACGATACTGAACTGGAGGGCTGGGCTGGGACCCCATCTCTGTGTCACCTGCACACATTACCTAGAACACAGTCTCCATGGGGCTACCAACATTTCTTCAAGTTAACAAAAAAAAAGAGACAGCATCTTAAGAATATTGAAGAAATGGTAGAATGAATACCTAAGTCCCAATATTTTCAGAAAAATGGAGAGGATAAAACCTCCACTTGGGGTTAAAATTGCAGCATGTCTCCATTCAATCTTGAGTCAAGGAAGGAGTGTCAATTTTAGAGGGCAATACCACAATGACCACACCATGCACCTCACTTACCCACGTCTTAATAAAAGTCCACTTAAATAGCACCGACTTCAGTCACACACTGTTTCACAATCGAAAAGTGCTTTATTACAAGGACCAACATAATAACCACTATTCAGTGCTGAACTTGGAAGCTTTGGGCTTCTTCCTTTAAAAAAAATATGTCTAAGCAAAATATTAAATGAATGTAGACAGCAATGTTGCTTTGGTCAGAGAATTTGGGGCTGCTTTTTCGATTTGTTTCATGTCCATGTGTTGGAAGGACCTCCACGGTCAATAAAAGGCAGATCAATAAGAATGAGCATATATTTCCACCTGTGTCACGTTGAGATAGGTAATCCTGTGAGTAGTGGTCAAGGCTGCAGACACAAACTATCTAAACACCCAGGACATGGGCCCTGTATATATGATCCAATTGGAGTCTGTGTCTACAGACAAGCCCAGAATTCCATGGGATAAACTTGACTTTCCCTCTCAGTGAAGTCCCTCCACTCGTACACATTCAACCATCCATCCATCTATCCATCATATCTATCTCCTATCCATCCATCCATCCATCCATCCATCCATCCATCCATCATGTCTATCTATCTATTCATCCATCATATCTATTAACTACCTACCTATCTATTAATCCATTATCCATCCATCCACTAACCTATCTATCCACTAACCCATCCATCCACTACCCTCTCCATCCATCCATCCATCCATCCATCCATCCACTATCCCATCCACCCACTACCCTCTCCATCCATCCATCCATCCATCCATCCATCTATCCGTCCATCCACCCACTAACCTATCTATCCACTAACCCATCCATCCACTACCCTCTCCATCCATCCATCCATCCATCCATCCATCCATCCATCCATCATGGCTATCTATCTATTCATCCATCATATCTATCTATCATCTACATACCTATCTATTGATCCATCATCCATCCACCCCTACATCTCTCTATGCTTACATCTATCTGTGTATCTATTTATCTACCTATCATCTATCCAAACATATATACACACACTCACACATATAAATTGTACCTATGATGTGTTGAATATAAATAATACATTGTGCTAAGACAGTGGTCCTCAGTTTATAAACACACACACACACACACACACACAGAGAAACACACACACACACACGCTGAAGAACATGGATGTGTCCATGGGTGCAACAGGGTGATCAAGTCACATGTTTTTAAATGCTAAGCACACAATCTCAGCCTCAACATCGAAACGGTCTAAAGGCTATTATTATCTTGCTTCCACTTAATGTTAAGGTGTTCATTTACACAAACTAATTTCACCATGGAGGCAACATATATTTGCAGCAAATTGTTAGGTTGGAAAGAGGACGTTTGAGGTTTTCTACCTGCTTTTCCTGGAGAAAAGCCGCATTTGGGGATTCCTTTCAAAGATGTGTTTTTAGTTTCTGCATGACTCTAGGGACATTTTAAGGAATTATTGTATATGAGCTTGAGATCATAGAGGAATAGATCATACACAGTTCATAGAGGAACCAGCCTCCAAAGTTTCTCCAACTTCTCTAAAAACACCAGGTAAATGCAAGAAATTCCCATAGATGCAATGTTGTAATCATTCTACGTGCATGGATAGGTAAACAAAAATAGCTGAAAATTAAAAAAAGAGCTCCTTATGCTTAAGAGCATGTTGCAAATGTGACGTGATTTTTTTTTTTTTTCCTGTCATCACTGTGATGTCTGCATTGGACTTCTCGCTATCCTATTTTCTATGCAAATGTAATCTCACCTTCCCAGAATGGGGTTTTCTTCATGGAGCTGGTCTGAGTTACCAACTACACACTTTAACTGTAAATTGCTTAATTGGGAATTCTGCCATAGGACAGATAACTGGCTGCTTGCTAACGTCATAAGATTATTACTTCTTTTAAGATTAAATGAAAAGCAATCAACCTGAGCGGTGTTTTCTTTCAAAGAAAATTGTGGCTAAATTAAAAAAAATAAATAAATTTGAGCCTATCTATGAGGGTGTGCCTACTATGTAATTAGATCAGAATTTTCTATCGACCTATTATCTATCTTACCTATTTATCTGTCTGTCCTCTACCTATCAATCATGTATCATCTATCCATCCATTCATCCATCCATCCCTCCCTCCATACATTTATCTCTATCTTCCTGTCTAGGGTATCTATTTCTATCATATCTATCTACCATCTCTCTCTCTCTCTCTCTCTCTCTCTCTCTATCATCTATCTATCTATCTATCTATCTATCATCTATCTATATTTATGTATCACTTATCTATCCAAACACATATATACTCACCCACCCATATAAATTATGAGTATGATCTGTGTTGAATTTACAAATTGTGCTAAGATGGGTCCTCAACCAGAAATAATACCCTTTCAGTCCAGAGCCCATTTGGTAAGGTTGAGACATTTTCGGTTGTCACAACAGGGTGGGTAGGGAGATGGTATTGGCATCTGCTGAGTGGACACGGAAGATGGTGCTCAAACCCTACAATGTGCAGGTCAGCCCCTACAGCATATGTTAGTGTCAAGGATGAGGGACCCTGGGGTAAAGATTAGGGAGGAACTATTCAGCAAGATGCAGTAAACATGCATTGATCGTAAGCTAATCTACTACCTACCCAATGTGAGAAATAACATGGAAAGTTCCTAGACAACTTTTTATGACATTTTCAATAAACGAATGTGCTTTCTTTAAAACTGTGTTTGTAAAGCCTAAACACAATGAAACCCCTCCCTAACCCCTAACCCTCAAACCATGCCTTGTTTACACATCAAGGTTGGCCGAATATGCATCTGGCTTTGTCTGCAGTCCTAAGCAGGAAGTGTTAGGGGTGGGGTTGGCTACTGGTTGGCAGAAGTCCAGGCGTTGGTGGCTTTCAGAAGTCTGGGAGGTGACGTTCCGGGAAAGTGGGTGAAGCGAAAGTTCTTCTTGCTTCCCTTGTGCAAACTTGACATGTATTCGCTGACTGAACACAGTTTGGGGCAGAATCAGAGTACTTCAAAGGAACCCAGACCCATCTCTCCACCGTCCCCTGGAAAAGGGAATGTGAAAGACAGAACAGCTGGCCCTATTTCCCAGAGAGGACCTGTCATGTCCCAGGACACACACTTATCCTGCTGCTCCTCATTAAGAAGGGGTCTACATGCCTTCCCCTGGAAGTTCAGATGGACGTACCCTGACCCCATGTCTTCGTTTGCTAGGGCTGCTGAAACAGAGCACCACAGGCCAGGGGCTTAAACACAGGGAATTCATTCTCTCTCCTAGTTCTGGAGGCCAGAAGTCCAAAGTCAAGGTGTGGACAGGGCTGGATCCTTCTGCAGGTTCTGAGGGCAAATCTTCCCATGCCTTCCCAGATTTCTGGGGGCAGCTGGTGATGCTGGGTGACCCTGGCCTTGCAGATGCACCAATCTCTGTCTTCTCCTTCACAGTCTCTTCTCTGTGTGCATCTCCCATTTTTTTCCCCTATAAGGACATGCATCACTGCCTTTAGGGCCCACGTGGTTAATCTACCATGATCTCATTCCAACATCCTTATTGGCATCTACAAAGACCCCTTTTCCAAGTAAGGTCCAATGACCACTTCCCAGGTGGGCACATCTTTTGGGGGCACTGGGAGTGGGCTACGGGTGTGTCACCCTTCAACAAAGTACATGGTCCATGAGACACAAGATCCGGACCTTACTTATGTCCAATGGCCTTGCAGCAAAATATGGCGGAATCTCAACACTTTGGCCAAGGATTGGTGAATCCCCGTCCCAGGAATTCAGATTTGTCCAGATACCTTCAGATTCCTTCACGGTGACATCTTTGGAATTGTAGACCTCCCAGATGCATTTTCCAATCCTGCTACTTAGAGCTACTCCTCCCCTGTTGAGATGGCTGCATGCTCTGCATGAAAAAGTCTCCTGTCCCCCCATGGAAGGGTGGATCCACTGAGAGATGAGTTTCCCCTAAACTCTGCAGCTCACTGCACCAAATACTCTTGTCCATCTTTGGGAAATCTGAGTGTCTTTTCACTTTTTCTGGACCAATCCACAGAGACCCACGCTTTTAACAGCTAAAGCCCTACCACATGGTGTATACTGAATTTTGGTTCCACATATCTCTGCATAGCACCCTAAATTCATTCCTAAAAGTGTTTTGAGGTCTGTATTTTTTAGGGATTTCACACCACAGCACTTCCCTAACCCACGAAGGTCTTTTCTCTTTGTATTTACCCAAGCTTATCTGCAATGCTTACATCATCTTTCTTCCAACACACTCAGCAGAACGCCAAACAAATGATACCCGACACTCATCTTGTACCAAGAACTGCTGTTTATTCTGTTCATGCGGCATCTTGTTTGGAGTGCTGGTGGCCCCAGGTAAACCCAGCCAACGGGTGCATGAAGCACCCTCTGGGTTCCATATCTGAGTGTGATTCCAGGTGTGAGCTACGGATGGTCTTTTTCCTCAAGCTACGTGGGCTCTCTCTGTTCTTCAGTCATGTCTGCCTCTACCCAGGACTATGACCCTATCGCCTAAAGCTGTTCTGAACTGGACTTCTTGGGTGTCATACTGATGGCCTCACTATGGGGCACAACTACACCTCAACAGAAAACAAAGCAAACCACTTCTGTATCTTCTTCCCAAGGACTTTCTCTCTGTACCCTTTGGAGTAGAACAATATTTCAGACACGGGGACATCTTCCAAGATGTGCTCAGGGTCTCAGCCTCCCATGGGGGGCTTACTCTGGACTCTTATAGGAACGGTGACATACACAAGTCACCTCATGCAACCACATGCGTGCTGTTGGAAGGGTCTCCTTGCTGGGCATGGAGATTTCCCTAGTCTGGGTGCCATTGAGCTATTGGATGACCTCCTTCATCTTGGACAACTGAACTCTTCCTGCAGGCTCTCAAAAAAAAAATCATGCATGTTCATTCTCTCTTCCCAGACCAATGTCCTGGAGGAGTTCGGCCCCCATTGGGCAGCTCAAGAGTTTCATATCTGCAGTCCTGAAGAAGCTCTGACTTGCCCGCTTCAACCGAGTCATCGCAACTCCAGCATAAAGCAACAATTGTCCACACATCAGAGGATGCCAGGAGACCTCTGTGTCCCTGGATCACTCAGCCCCAGATCCCATCTAGCAGAAACCCAGTGTTTCATCCTTTGCACTCTTGCCCAAGAGCAAAGCTGGGCACGAGCTCTAAAACCAGCCAAGAACGTCCCTTAGGAATACATCACTGGCACGGCTTCTTTTTCCTCTCCCTTACGTATCTCAACGCATCGGACGGTGAGAACTGTTCTTACAAATTCAAAAATAAATAAACAGTAATTAGTGGCATGAGAGATTCATAGCCCATCATTTTTAGCCCCACGTGGGTTGCTCTAATTATACCCATGAAGCCACAATAAATTGGAGTGGGGAGATCTTTCCCTCCGTCCAACGTAGGGATACACAGTTTTCTCAGAGACTTTGTTTCTGGATTTCGTTTTCTCTTCGTGTGTTTGGCCTCCATCAACGTTGTAAATATGGACTGAACTGTAGGAGATATTCATGCCGGGATGTGCTGTTGGCTCTGTTGGGCACCATGACCCCAAGAGCAACTCTCTGGGGAAACAGGTTGTTTCAGGATTTGTGTCCCCTGAGCGCCCGGGTTCTTGCTCACGATGCTTTGAAGGGGGAAGAGGTAGACCAGATGGAGAGTGGTGGGCCACCAAGCAATGTTTATTGAGCAAAGGTGCAAAGCTCCCAGAGACGAAGGGGGACCCGGGTGGGCTGACCTTGCAGTTTCTAAGTTTAGGGGGTTTTTATGAGCTCTTGTGCAGGACTTTCTGAAGCAATCATGGTGTGCTGAGTTGTGCCAATCAGGACTTTCGTTGTGAATCTGTCTACCTGTTAGTTTCATGTCCACGTGCTTATGGTCTTTTTTTTTTTTTTTTTTTTTTTTGCTGACATCTGGGGGCTTAGGTCTTAACTGCCCCATGCCCGTGATACTGACCCATGCTCTTATGGTTCATTGTCTTATTTTAGGACACTTTGCAGAAGTCACTTCTGCAGAGGCTGCCAAGCAGAATGTCAGCACTGTTTGATCTCAGCTGTCCTGACTCCATATTTCCTTGTTGGGGACCCTGGTCCCGGCTCCCTAACTGCCCAGCTCACTGCTAACCAAGTGGCTGCCCCAGTCGCCCAGGTGGGAGGCCCTGTGAGCTGCTTTTCCACTGAATATGCTGCCTGAGTCTACATCGACCGTATGACCTTTAGCATGTCTTGGTGATGGCCACAGAGGGGCCAACACATGATCTTCATTGTCCTGGCAGCCAACGCAATTAACATATTCTACTTTATTTTATTTTATTCTGTTTTGTTTTGTTTTATTTTATTTTACTGTTGTATTTTGTTTTCTTTTGTTTCCTTTTCTTGTTTTATTTTACTTTATTTTGTTTTATTTTTTATGTTTTTATTTTATTGTTTTCTTTTGTTTTGCTTTATTTTCTTTGCTTTATCTTACTTTTTGTTTTATTTTGGGTTTTTTTTTGTTTTCATTTTATTTTGTTTTCTTTGCTTTATTTTACTTTTTGTTTTATTTTGTTTTGTTTTGCTCTATTTTGTTTTATTTTATTTCATTTAGTTTTATTTTGTCTTGTTTTACTTTGTTTTATTTTCTTTTGGTTTGTTTTATTTAGTTTTGTTTTATTTCAGTTTTATTTTATTGTATCCTATTGTATTTTTTCAATTAACATAATTTAACACCTGATGTGAAGGAACATCTCCTGACCAGAAAGTCAAACCAAACACAAGTCATATAATGTCATCCTTCCCATCAGCCCGAATTGATTTACCCTCCTCATTGCAAAGCCCTGTGCTCTGGGATCCCTTCCGGATGGTCTGCAAAGAGGGTTCCCAAGCCCCCAGAACGGCCTATGGTTTCCCATCACATGACTACATCCTACAAAGCAAGGTGCTCCTTATCAACATTACTCTGAGATCTTTCTCACAAATATACGTGCACAGATCGCCTTCCTTTATCATTCTTTTAGGGCGATGACATAGTCTCTTGGAAGGGCATGCCCCAGTTTACTGTTTATTTTGTAGACTTAATGGACACCATTGCCTGGAGCCGTTTCGGGTTCACAGAAGCACACGACACAACCTGCTGACGATTCCCACGTCCGCCTAGCCCTACACCCCGTTTCCCCTCCTACAAACACCTGTCACTACTGTGTACATGCCTTCCCGTTACTGATCCAGTATCAGCACATTCACACCCCGAGCCCACAGCGTCCGGCAGGGTCCAGTCTGCAGGTGCACAGCCTCTGGGTTTGCCACAACTCATGGACCCACCAAGAGGGCATCATGCAGTCGTCCCTCTGCCCGACTCCTCATTCATTTCTGGTGCCACCACTATTTGCCTCTGCAGAACCCCAGAAGCCTCCCCTGGGGCTCTTGGGCCTCTGCAGAATCCCTCGAGGAAATAGGAAACATATTTGGGTCTGGGGGTATGAGCCCCCGCCCACCCCGAGACAGGCATCAGGGGTTCTGTGCTGGAGCCCATGCTCTGTGGGGTTTTCCAACGTTTCATATACATTTTATACCAATATGTATATATTAAATATATATACATATCCACTCTAGGCATATTTATATATTTTATATATATTTATATATACATTATTTGAAATTCAAATTTATCTTGGTGTTTAGCCTCGGTATGTTCCAAATATTACATGGGGACATATTTTATACTAATATATACACACATATTTTGTACAAACATATATATATAAATTAGTATAAATATGTATATATCTGTATATATTTGTATAAAAATTTGTATAGATTTGTATAAATTTGTATAAATTTTATACAAATATACACACATTATATATATTATATACAAATACACACACAAAAATTTATAAATTTTTATACAAATATACACATATATACATATTTATATGTATATAAATACAAATAAATAAATAATAAATATAAATAAATTAAAAATAAAATAAATAAAAATAATAAAATAATAAAAATAAAATAATAAAATAAAAAATTTTTTAAAATAAATATATAAATAAATAAAAATTTATAAATTTTTATACAGATATACACACATATATACATATTTATACTAATTCATACTAATTTATACTAATATATACAGATATATTTTACTAATATATACACATATACATATTTTATAGTACTATGTATATATTAAG
>PJEN01011243.1:0-33713 GCA_004024605.1 Pteronura brasiliensis
CCGATGCAGAACTCGATCCCAGGACGCTGCGATCCTGACCTGAGCTGAAGGCAGACACTTAACCCACCGAGCCACCCAGGGGCCTGTGATCAACCCTGAGATCAAGACCTGAGCAGAGATGGAGTCAGACGCTTAACTGACTGAGCCACCCAGGTGCCCCTAGACATAAATAATTTTTAAAGGAAACAAAAGGTTGTTTTTTTTTTTTTTTTGGCTTGGAAATAAGATATCTATGAGCAGATGTCAAAGAAGAGATGGTGGAGAAAACGACAGCGTTGTGAAGGGCACTGTATCAGGCACTGGACATGTAGGCCAATCCTCTTGCCTACACCTGTCCTAGCAGAATAAGTTACAAAGTAGTACTTCTTATTCATTTGCGTATTCGCTTATAAATTTAATTACCTAACAAATACTTAAGTGAATAAACATGACAGATATAGTTCTGATAATGAACAAAATAACAAACAAAATGCTATGTCTTTATGGACCGTAAGTGTCTAGTTTAGTAATGGATTTAATGACTTAGTCTTTGCCTTCTCACACAGAATTTGAGGCAACTATAATTCTACCATCGGTGAAAGTCTGATTGAACCTGAGAGAGCTCTTCACAATCACTGGGCATGCATTCTAGATTTAGGAGAAAAAAAAGCTCTTCTGGCCTCTTTATTGAAATGAAGCCCTCCCCTAGTTTCCTTCCATCTATGTGATGGTAATGAGCCACAAGATGATGAGTGGCAACTGCGAGGACAGTCATCTGGTTCCGTGTACCTCCGAGAGGACAGAGGCAGAGGCGCTGTGAAGGAGGCATCAGGGGAGCCTTGGGGTTTGCCTGGCTTGGAAAAGGGAACTGTATGGGCCTGATGCCCAGAGAGGCAACATCCTCTCCTCCGACCTGAAAATGTAATTTTTTTCCTTCTTATTCCTACAATGTCAGCCTCTCCTCCTTCCCACTTTAAGTATTTCCTTCTCCTTCTCTAACTTGTCTCCCATACAAATTCATCAGAGAAGAATAAGAAACAAGGTAGGCAGAAAGGCTGCGCAGGTAGCTAGCTTCCAGTTTACCTAGTCACTAAGAACACCTCTAGCCTCAGCCAGCTAGGGTTTGATCTGGTGACTGCCCAAGGGCCAGCAGCTCTTACAGAAAGCTCACCTAGAGAACACCCTACAAAGGTTCCTGCGGAATTTCTCAAGGATCTTGTCCTTTGTGGCACCCTAAGTCTCTGGTTAGTGTCTGACATGGTCATGATGGAGGGCTGTAAGAATAAGCATGCTAAAGACTGTGAAATGTTTACCATCTAGTTCTGTGCCCTCCCATGGCAATACTTACGAGTGACTTTATAATAATGAACAGAAGGACGTCAGGGGCAAGCAGGCTCATGAGGCATGGCAAAGAAAAGGGTCCTAATAACAAAGAGTTTAAAAATGGAATTAAAGGAAAAGTGTCCATGTAACTTCCACAGGGCTTGCAAGTGGGTGGGTGAGGAGAGTAGACCTTGCCTGTCTAAGGCTGTAGATAGGTCTAGGAACATCAGTACAGCTGTTTGGTCACAATCCCTGACTCCGCACAGGTCATCTGGCTGTGTAGCTACAACAATAAAGATGGCAAAAGGAAAATTAGAAGTTAAACCTTTCTATCAAGGAAAGCTACCTACCGTCACAGACACATGATTCCCTTTGGCATTAAATATTCAGATATCCTGGCCAGAAAATTCCTTTGTTCATCCATTAATAAACATTATTTGAACACCTACCATGTGTCAGGTACTGGGCTAATACAGAGGTAGTAGAAATAAGACATAATGCCTTCCCGGAGGGTCTCCTGGGGGTAGAATGGCAGATGAGATAGACAAAGCCAAGAGCAACGAAGAAGCTGGAGTCCATGTTAAAGGTACCCCTGAGCTGAATCTAGTTTATTAAGGGAGAATTTGCAAATGCTCCAAGAGCAGAGTGATGACATGACCCATTTAGGAAACTATACATCATAGGAAACTGTCCCACATTATCACACAGACTGGCCAAAAACAGGTGAGAAGAGGACTGAGGGCACTATGTGCTGTGTCAAAGAATGCGAACTTTGATACTGATGAAGAGGAGGAGCCATCGAACTGTTCTAAGTGGAAGACTGATCTGATCGCCTTTCCATATTGAGAAAAATGAGTTGGGCAAATGTGGAGGGGCCAAGACTATCAAGCCGCCCCAAAGAATAAACTAGGCAACTGTCCCAAGTGACCAGCTGGCAGGCTGAAGTGTCATTGGCTGAAATGGAACAAATAGGAAAAGAAAGTCATCTAAGAGCAGAGGAGGTCAATTTTTGGCATGTTAAGCTTGAAGGAGTAACAGAGCTTCAGAAATGTCGGCGTCCAGAAAGAAAGTTATACATGTAGGTACAGAGCTGATGGGAGAGGCGTATAGGAATCATCAGCATATGGGTACTGCTCAGTTAGGAAGAAGCCTGACAGCCCTGTGTAGATGATGGATTTCAATAATGATTAACTATGGGGATTTTTTCCCCCTCTGGGAATATTTACACCCAGCAGGAAGTTGATTGATCTCTGGTCTATAGTATTTCATTTGTTCTTGTTTCTATCTATCTGTCTATCTATCTACCTATCTATCTATAACTTTTTAAGTAAGCTCTATGCCCAGCATGGGGCTTGAACTCATGACCTCAGTATCAAGTCTCATGCTCTATCAACTGAGCCAGCAAGGTACCCCTCATTTGTCCTTCTAACAAATACAAACTAATTAGCAAGATATTTACAAAAGAGTTTTGGCATTTTTAAAAAAGATTTTATTTATTTATTTGACAGGCAGAGATCGCAAGTGGGCAGAGAGGCAGGCAGAGAGAGAGAGAGGTGGAAGCAGGTTCCCTGCTATGCAGAGAGCCCGATGTGGGGCTTGATCCCAGGACCCTGGAATTGTGACCTGAGCTGAAGGCAGAGGCTTTAACCCACTGAGCCACCCAGGCGCCCCAAGTTTTGGCATATTTTTATTTCCATATCACAACGTGAATATTGGGAAATTTGAGATACAGGCAAGGGAAATACCTCATAGTAGCTGTTGTTAATTTGGCATAGGATTCTTTTGCATAGTGATTTTTTCCCACTTGAGAAACTAAAAAGCTGTCAGTAATAACTTCACTTTTAAGGTTAATTCCTATTTAACCTGAAAGTTTCTCCATCAAATCTGTGTCATGAATACCTGGTGTGAGTTTATGGAATATAGATCGATATAACCTCAGACCTTCAGTGCACACAATTTTGCCAAAATAAACTAACCCAAATGATTGACCCCGCTGATAGAAGATATCATATTTTGAAAGATACCAGCACAAAATATAAGTATTTCAAACTCAACTTTGTTGACGAAATTAGAGCAGAGAAGTCTTATCAAGTCTCTGGAAACAGGGTCTGAGAACAATGAATCTAAGTCAGGAGAATCTGGTTCTCTCTACCCAGTACTTCCACCGGTGCCCTATGTGACCTTGGGCAGGGCTCTCCCACACCCCTCTCTCTCATTTTCTTCCCCTATCACCATGTGGAATTTTATATGCTCTTTAGATAAAAGATACAAGGTACCACTTAAGTGGAAAGTCTGGGGCTTTTTACTCAGAATAGGTGTAAAGACTCACTAGCATATAACCATCCCACAGACAAAAACTTTACTTAGTGGTTTTACTCCCCAGCTAACCCTTAAATCAACAAAGCCTAGGTCATGAGTTCCCAAACATTTCAATGTGAAAGGGGGTGGGTGGGTAAAGAAACCTAGTGAACTATCACATCTTATGATAAGCTGCTAAATATCTATGACCTGGGCATCCTACAGAATGCTCAAAAGTTACTGCCATTCCAATTCAGGAATGCTTGCAAATGAATTTCTATTTTTTGTGCATGCTATTCACTTAGGAAAAAAATTAGGATGTTACTTTTTCAGAGCAGTTTTTTTCACAACAAAACTTAGGATAAGGTACAGAGATTTCCCATATACCTACTGTCCCCACACACATACAGTCTCTTCCACAATCAATATCCCCCACCAGAGTGGTACACTGGTTACAGCTGTTGAACCTACAACAACACATCATAACCAAAGTCCAGAGTTCACAGTAGACTCACTCTTGGTCTTGTATATTCTATTTAGATAAATGTATAGTAATGTGTATTCATCACAATGGTATCATTCAAAATATTTGCAGTACCCTAAAAATCCGATTCATCCTACCTCTCTACTCTCAACTCCTGACCTTTTTACTGTCTCCATAATTTTACCTTTCCAGAATGTCATAGAGTTCTAAACAAATACTACGTAGCCCTTTCAGATCGGCTTCTTTCACTGAGTAATAGGCATTTAAGATTCCTCCTATCTTTTCACAGTTTGACAGCTCATTTCTTTTTAGCCCTGAATAATATTCCGTTAACTGATGTACTACACTTTATCCATTCACCTATGGAAGGGTATCTCGGTTGCTTCCAGATTTTGGAAATTATGAATTAAGTGGCTATAAACATCCCTGTGCAGGTTTCTGTGTGCACATAAGTAAATACCAAAGAATTATTGTATTATGTACTCACACTCCACAACTGTTGGACCATTTGTTACAAGTACGTTTAGTTTTGTAAGAAATCATCAAACTGTCCTCTTAAATGGCCATACCACTTTACATTCCCACCAGCAATGGATGAAAATTTCTGTTGTTCCACGCCTTGCCCTCATGAGGTATTGTTAGTGTTCTGGATTTTGGCCATTCTAATAGGTATTTAGCGGTATTTTGTGGCTATTTCAATTTGCATTTCCCTGATGACACAGGATGTGGACCATCTTCTCATATGCTATTTGCCATTTGTATATCTTCCTTGGTGAGGTGTCTACTAAGATATTTGGCCTATTTTTTATTGGATTGTTTTCTCACTGTTGAGTTTCAAGAGCCCTTTGCACAATCTGGGTGACAGTATTGTACCAAATGTGTCTTTTGCAAATATTTTCTCCCATGAGAATTAATAATCATATGGTATTTACATATATTTGAAAAATAGTGGTATAACATGTGAGACCTAATTTTTCTCAGTGACAGGCAACCACTTGGTTTGCAATAAGAATAAGAAACTCCTGACATTAAGTCTTTTTTTTTTTTTTTAAGATCTTATTTATTTGACAGAAATCACAAGTAGGCAGAGGCAGGCAGAGAGAGAGAGGGGGAAGCAGGCTCCCCGCTGAGCAGAGAGCCCGATGTGGGACTCGATCCCAGAATCCTGAGATCATGACCTGAGCCGAAGTCAGAGGCTTTAACCCACTGAGCCACCCAGGCACCCCTCCTGACATTAAATCTTAAGACCCACCCTACCTGGTGTTCTGTAGACTGAAGACTGGAAAAATGTCCAAAGCTTCACAAAAACTTGGGTTTTACTATTTTCTATTTTATCCATGTACTGCAGCAATTAAAAGAAAAATCTCAGGCATGAGGAAGGTTAAAGTCCAGTATTCAAACATGAATTTCCATGCAAGAAAATAGATCCCACAGAAAGAAAGGAACAAAGTACCCCAAGATACAAATCATGTAGGAAGTGGACTGAGGCGGAAGCACAATGAATTGAGGTGAAGTTTGTATACTTCCCTCGAAGGGAATAAACACGTGTTTTCATATCAAGTTTTATCTTAAAGCCCTACAGAAGTAGTAAATCGTTAATCTTTGTAGGCGGAGAATGTTAATTTCCAGGATTACAGAGGCATGGTTGTGTTAAGAGTTTTTGCCTCCCTATTTAGGGAATCAGGAATCTCACTTTCCTGTGGGTCATGTCAGCCCTTAACACTATGTGTCATTCTGAGTCCCAACTTTCAGAAAATCTACAACATCTAGAGGTGGGCAGACCTGCCCTGTCAACAGAGGAAGAGAACACGGGTGATTACAGGTAACAACTCTTACGACTCACTTCCGGTGAGCCAGGCATTGTTCCAGAACTTAGTAATCATGACCGCCAAGCCTCACAGGGCAACCTACCTCTTTTCATGTCTATTTTTAGCAGGGGAGCCTCTGAGAGCACAGAAAACGAGGGAGAACTCTGGTTGGCCTGATTCCAAAGCCCCCTCCCTTACTATACCAACACTGCCTCCGAGGAAGTTATATGCACATAAAACTGGAGAAGTTTCCCCAGCGAGAGATGCTAAACTTATCTGTTCAGTATCCACCTGGCAAGTCCACCTCTGCACCAGTTTTATGGCTTGATTCTAGTTTAACTGCTGTTTAGAACCTACAAGCCACCCTTTGGGCACTACTGATTTCACTAGTTAATAAATATAGAATTCCTAAATTATCCTACATACTGCCTTTCCTTGTTCAAATTCTCTAACACCCATTTTGCAAAAATAAAAAACAAGAGGTGCCTGGGTGGCTCAGTGGGTTAAGCCTCTGCCTTTGGCTCAGGTTATGATCTCAGGGTCCTGGAATGGAGCCCTGCATCGGGCTCTCTGCTCAGCGGTAAGCCTGCTTCTCCTTCTCTCTCTGCCTGCCTCTCTGCCTACTTGCGATCTCTGACAAATAAATAATAAAAATCTTTAAAAACAAAAAACAACAAAGAAACTAAATAAGCAACTTATATACAAGCTATGACATCTTCCACTTCTCTCCATTTTCTAGTAGTTTGAAAGTAATCTGCAGTCACTGTATTTTTATTTAAATTCAATTAATGGACATATAATGTATTATTAGTTTCAGAGGCAGAGGTCACTGATTCATCAGTCTTTTATAATACCTAGTGCTCATTACATCACGTGCCCTCAATAATGTCCATCACCCAGCTACCTCATCCTCCCACATCACTCCCCTCCAGCAACCCTCAGTTTATCTCCTGTGACTAAGAGTTTCTTATGGTTTGTCTCCCTCTCTGGCTTCGTCTTGTCCTATTTTTTCCTCTCTTCCCCTATGATCCTCTGTTTCATTTCTTAAATTCCATATTTGAGTGAGATAGTATGATACTTGTCTTTCTCTGACTGACTTATTTCACTTGGCATAACACCCTCTAGTTCCATCCATGTCACTGAAAATGGTAATATTTCATTTTTTTGATGGCTGAGTAGTATTCCATCATATACATATACCACATCTTCTTAATCCATCTGTCAATGGACATCTGGGCTTGTTCCACAGTCTGCCTATTGTGGACACTGCTGCTATGAACATTGGTGTGCAGGTGTCCCTACAGATCACTACATTTGTTTCTCTGGGGTAAATACAAAGTAGTACAATTGCTGGGTCACAGGGTAGCTCTATTTTTAACATCCGAGGAACCTCCATACTGTTTTCCAGAGTGGCTGCACCAGCTTGCATTCTCACCAATGGTGTAGGAGGGTTCCCCTTTCTCCGCAACCTCGCCAACACCTGTTGTTTCCTGAATTGTTAATTTTAGACATTTTGACTAGTGTGAGGTGAAATCTCATTGTGGTCTTGATTTGCATTTCCCTGGTGACCAGTGATGTTGAGCACTTTTTCATGTGTTTGTTGGCCATTTTGATGTGTTCTTTGGAGAAATGTCTGTTCATATCTTCTGTCCATTTCTTGACTGGATTATTTCTTCTTTGGGTGTTGAGTTTGACAAGTTCTTTGAAGATTTCGGATACTAACCCTTTATCTGATAAGACATTTGCAAATATCTTCTCCCATTCTGTTGGCTGTCTTTTGATTTTGTCGACTTGTTTCCTTTGCTGTGCAAAAGCTTTTTATCTTGATGAAGTCCCAACATCTCATTTTTGCCTTTGTTTCCCTTGCCTTTGAAGACATGTCTAGCAAGAAGTTGCTGCGGCTGAGATCAAAGAGGTTGCTGCCTGTGTTCTCCTCTGGGATTTTGATGGATTCCTGACTCATATTTATGTCTTTCATTCATTTTGCGTCTATTTTTGTGTATGGCATAAGGAAATGGTTCAGTTCATTCTTCTGCATGTGTCTGTTCAATTTTCCCAATACCGTTTGTTAAAGAGACTGTCTTTTCTCCATTGGATATTCTCTCCTGCTTTGTTGAAGATTAGTTGGATCGTACAGTTGAGGGTCCATTTCTGGGTTCTCTACTCTGTTTCATTGATCTATGAGTCTGAGTCTGTTTTTTTGTGCCAGTACCATACTGTCTTGATGATGACAGCTTTGTAATAGAGCCCGGAGTCTGGATTTGTGATGCCACCAGCTTTGGTTTTCTTTTTCACCATTTCTTTGGCTATTCGGGGTCTTTCTGGTTTCATATAAATTTTGGGATTACTTGTTCCCACTCTGTGAAAAAAAGTTGCTGGTATTTCGATAGGGATTGCATTGAATGTGTAGATTGTTCTAGATAGTGCATTTTCACAATATTTGTTCTTCCCATCCATGAGCATGGAATGTTTGTCCATTTCTTTGTGTCTTCCTCAATTTCTTTCATGAGTGTTCTATAGTTTTCTGAGTATAGATCCCTTGCCTCTTTGGTTAGGTTTATTCCTAGGTGTCTTACCTTGGCTGCAATTGTAAATGGGATTGACTCCTTAATTTCTTTCTTCTGTCTCATTGTTAGTGTACAGAAATGCAATTGATTTCTGTGCACTGATTTTTATATTCCGCCACATTGCTGAATTCCTGTATGAGTTCAAGCAATTCTGGGGTGGAGTCTTTTGGGTTTTCCACATAGAATATCATGTCATCTGCAAAGAGTGAGAGTTTGACTTCTTCTTTACTCATTCAGATGCTTTTATTTCTTTTTGTTGTCTGACAACTGAGGCTAGGACTTCTAGTACTATGTTGAATAGCAGTGGTGAGAATGGACATCCCTGCTGTGTTCCTGACTTTAGGAGGAAAGCTCTCAGTTTTTCCTCATTGAGAATGACATTCACTGTATGTTTTTCATAGATGGCTTTTATGATATTGAGGTATGTATCCTCTATGGCTACACTGTTAAGAGTATTTTTTTTTTAAAGATTTTATTTATTTAGGGGTGCCTGGGTGACTCAGTGGGTTAAGCCTCTGCTTTCAGCTCAGGTCATGATCTCAGGGTCCTGGGATCGAGCCCCATGTCGGGCTCTCTGCTTGGTGGGAGGCCTGCTTCTCCCTCTCTCTCTGCCTGCCTCTCTGCCTACTTGTGATCTCTTCCTGTCAAATAAATAAATAAAATATTTAAAAAAGGATTTTATTTATTTATTTGACAGAGATCACAAGTGGCTTGTGGATTGACTTGCAGATGTTGAACCACCCTTGCGGCCCAGGAATAAATCCCACTTTGTTGTGGTGAATAATCCTTTTAATTTACTGTTGGATCCTGTTGGCTAGTATCTGGTGAGAATTTTGGCATTCGTGTTCATCAGGGATAATGGTCTGTTATTATTCTTGGTGGGGTGTTAGTCTGGTTTGGGGATCAAGGTAATGCTGGCCTCATAGAAAGAATCTGGAAGTGTTCCTTGCATTTCTATTTTCTTAAAACAGATTCAGAAGACTAAGTATTAATAGAATTCCCCCAGGAAATGATCCAGCCCCGGGCTCTTGTTTGTTGGGAGATTTTTGATTACTTCTTCAATTTCCTTTCTGGTTATGGGTCTGCTCAGGTTTTCTCTTTCTTCCTATTTCAGTTTTGGTAGTTTGTACAGCTCTAGGAATGCATCCATTTCTTCCAGATTGCTTAGTTTGTTGGCATGCAGTTGCTCATAATATGTTCTTATACTTGTCTGCATCTTTTCAGTGTTGGTTGTGATCTCTCTTCTTTCATTCATGATTTTATTTATTTGGAGCCTTTTTGTTTTCTTTTTGGTAAGTCTGGCCAGGGGTTTATCAATCTTTTTTTTTTTTAAGATTTTATTTATTTATTTGACAGAGATCACAAGTAGGCAGAGAGGCAGGCAGAGAGAAGGGGGGGGAAGCAGGCTCCCCGCTGAGCAGAGAGCCTGATGTGGGGCTCGATCCCAGGACCCTGAGATCATGACCTGAGCCGAAGGCAGAGCCTTAAACCACTGAGCCACCCAGGCGCCCCGGGGTTTATCAATCTTATTAACTCTTTCAAAAATGAGCTCTTGGTTTTGTTGATCTGCTCTACTGTTCTTTTGGTTTCTATCTAATTGATTTCTGCTCTAATCTTTCTTACTCCTCTTCTTCTGCTGGGTTTAGGTTTTATTTGTCCTTTCTCCAGTTCCTTTAGGTGTAAGGTTAGGTCGTGTATTTGAGACCTTTCTTATTTCTTGAGAAAGACTTGTATTGCTATATACTTTCCTCTTAGGACTGCCTTTGCTGTGTCCCAAAGATTTTGAACAGTTGTGCTTTCATTTTCACTTGTTTCCATGAATTTTAATTCTTTATTTTCCTGGTTGGACCATTCTTTCTTTAGTAGGATGCTCTTTAGCCTCCATGTATTCGAGTTCTTTCCAAATTTCCTTTCCTGATTGAGTTCCAGTTTCAAGGTACTGTGGTCCAAAAATATGCAGGGAATGATCCCAATCTTTTGGTACTGATCGAGACCTCATTTGTGACCCAGTATGTGATCTATTCTGGAGAATGTTCCATGTGCACTTGAGAAGAATGTGTGTTCTGTTGCTTTAGGATGGAATGCTCTGAATATATCTGTGAAGTCCATCTCGTCCAGTGTGTCATTCAAAGCCCTTGTTTCCTTGTTGATCTTCTGCTTAGATGATCTGTCCATTGCAGTGAGGGGGATGTTAGAGTCCCCTACTATTACTGTATTACTATCAATGTGTTTCTTTAATATTGTTATTAATTGATTTATGTATTTGGTTGCTCTCATTTTAGGGGCATAAATATTTACAACTGTTAGATCTTCTTGTTGGATAGACCCTTTAATTATGATAGTGTCCTTCTGCATCTCTTATTACAGTCTTTGGTTTCAAATCTAATTTGTCTGATGTAAGGATTGCGACCCCAGCTTTCTTCTGATGTCCATTAGCGTGATAAATGGATTTCCACCCCCTCACTTTCAACCTGAAGGTGTCTTTGGGTCTAAAATGAGTCCATTGCAAACAGCATATTGATGGGTCTTGTTTTTTTTTAATCCAATCTGATATCCTGTGTCTTTTGATTGGGGCATTTAGTCCATTTACATTCAGAATAACTATTAAAAGATATGAACTTAGTACCATTGTATTACCTGTAAAGTCCCTTTTTCTATAGATTGTCTCTCTTCCTTTCTCATCTATGTTACTTTTGGGCTCTTTGCTTAAAGGATCCCTTTTAATATTTCTCGTAGGGCTGGTTTGGTGATCACAAATTCTTTTAGTTTCTGTTTGTCCTGGAAGCTTTTTATCACTCCTATTCTGCATGACATTCTAGCTAGTTATAGTCTTATTGGCTACATATATTTCTCATTTAGCTCCCTTAATGTATCATGCCTGTCCTTTCTAATCTGCTAGGTCTCTGTGGATAGGTCTGCTGCCAATCTAATTTTTCTACCATTGTAGGTTACAGACCTCTTTTCCAGAGCTGCTTTCAAGATTTTCTCATTGTCTCTGAGATTTGCAAGTTTCACTGTTATATGTTGGGGTGTTGACCTATTTTTATTGATTTTGAGGGGGATTCTCTCCCTCCTAGACTTGGATGCCTGTTTCCTTCCCCAGTTTAGGGATGTTCTCCACTATAATTTGCTCCAATACACCTTCTGTCCCCACCCCCCCAACTTCCTCTTCCTCTGGGATCCCAGTAATTCTAATACTGTTTCACTTTATGGTATCACTTAATCTCTCAAATTCTCCTCTCGTGGTCCAGTAGTTATTTCTCTCTTTTTCTCAGTTTCTTTATTCTCCATCATTTTGTCTTCTGTATCACTAATACTCTCCCACCGCATTTATCCTAGCAGTCAGAATCTCCTTTTTAAATTGCATCTCAATTGCAACATGGGGGGTTAAGGGGGTAGGAGAACAGTAAATGAAACAAGATGGGATTGGGAGGGAGACAAACCATAAGTGACTCTCAATCTCACAAAACAAACTGAGGGTTGATGGGGGGAGGGGGGTTGGGAGGGGGGTTGGGGTTATGGACATTGTGGAGGGTATGTGCTATGGTGAGTGCTGTGAAGTGTGTAAACCTGGCGATTCACAGACCTGTACCCCTGGGGATTAAAATATATTATATGTTTATAAAAAAATAAAATTATTAAAAAAAATAAATTGCATCTCATTAATAGTCTTTCTGATTTCAACTTGGTTAGATTTTAGTTTTTATTTCTCCAGAAAGATATTCTCTAGTGTCTTCTACGCTTTTTTCAAGCCCTGCTAGTATCTTCATAATAGTTATTCTGAACTCTAGTTCCGATATCTTACTTATGTCCATACTGATTAGGTTCCTGGCAGTCAGTACCACCTCTTTTCTCTTTTTTGAAGTGACGTTTTCTGTCTTGTCATTCTTGCAGAAAGCGGTGGCTTTTCTATTTGTAGAATTGCAGCTATTCTTTTCTTAGATCTCTAGCTGAGTTCACAGGTGTTCACAATGATTTGAATAGCTATCTAGCTGAATTCCTGGGACCAGACAAAAACTAAAGTCTCCAACTCCTCAGCCATCTTGAACTATGCTCTCTTGCAGTCACTTTTTCAACTGGCATCTAAGCACTGCCAGCCATATTACCTTTTTTATTCCTTATGACAAAGCTATTAAGTTATTGCTGGGTCTGCATTTCCTAGATGAGGAGAAAGTTCTAAGGTGGGGTTCAAATGGAGGTTTGTTGGATGCTTAAACCCTGGTTTTAAGCCCCAATTTTAAGCACCATGCCATGCTTCCCCGGAACACAATTTTTTTCTTGTCAGAAGAAATTAATGGTTAAGATAAAGGAGCTGGATGCAGAGATATAAGAATTTATCAGAACTTGCTGCTCTACAGCTGCTCAACTCCAGGTGTCTTCACTTGAATTCACTTTCAATTCCACGGTATAAAGAATTTAAGAATTGGGAGTTACTCATAAAGCCTTCAGACTTAAGGAAGAAGCAGTAACAATGAACTAAGACAAGAGCAGTGGATCTCCTTTCCTAAAACAAAGGTATGTTTGCTTCCAATGTTTAAGGAAAAGAAAGCTCCAAATCAAGGTACTGATTTGGCATCAAAATCACTTCCCCTGCTAAGACACTGAAAGGCTTCCCCCAAAGCACCCTGCATCCTTGGCCAGAAGAAATGAATGAAGGGAATGAGCTGCTTGGAGGAGTGGTTAGACTCCAGTGGACCTCTGCTCACAGCCCAAAGATGACCCTTGCTGGGTGACAGTGACAGAGGAGAATCTCACAGACTAAGAACCTGGAGATGTAATGGCTGTATCCACAGAGAAAAAGGGGAAAAAAAAAAAAAAGTGTCCCTATGGCTGGTCCTTGCACGAGGCTGAGAACAAGTGGAAATTCTACTGCCTGAATCTTTCTGGGGCACTCTGATAACACCGTCTCCAAGCAATGGATGCTCTGTGAGAAGTGGTCCATCTATTTCAGTACAACCCTGATGAAAATCGTCACTCTGTACTCAGGACTCCTTCCTAGTTTAAAAACTCAAACAACATTAATTTGTCCTATGTATAAGAACTCTTGGAAGAAAAATAGAATTTTCAAAGCTAGGCTAGGAGCTTGGACTTACCCTGTAGGAAAGAAGAAACAACTTGAGGTTCATGAGTTGGATGGAGTTTTGAAGGGGAATCTTGGAACCAGGGGAGCTGAGAGGAGGTGAGGATATGCCAAGGGCAGCAGAAATGGAACAAGAGTTAGGTGAACACTGGTTGCTCCTAGGTCTTACCCACTGCTTTATGTCCCCAGGTTTTTAAAAACTCCTTTTTTTATTTTTATGGGACCAGATGGTCAGTGGGCAAAAACATTTTAATGAGCTGGGGCTATTTCACATAGAGTGCATAAGAGCTATGTTTGAGGGATATCTGAGATATATGCGTGGGGCAGGAGCAAGAGTAGGATCCTCTGAAAAGAGGACCTCATTTTGTAGGATTGCTGGCAAATATGGCCAAGCTATTACAAACGAAGGACTTCATAACTCCTAATTGGTCTCTGTAGATAAAAATGCAACTCCCTGAGTTCTCAGTTCCTTCTTCTATAAACTGCCAGTTTTAAAATTGGTTGACTCTTACTCTTTTCGGAATGGTATGGCATGTGGTGGACAGTATTTCTTAAGATGGAGACTTCTGTAAACATTTGGTAATTCAGTGTTGATTATGCAATTTTTAATGTTCTTAGAAGAGAAACTTCTAAACTGGTCTTGAGTTTTTGGGGTGTCTTACTGTATTTAAGTATATTTTAAAAATAAATTATTTTAAAAAGATCACTTATCAACTCAACCTTTTCACCTTCAAGGAATACAATAACTCATTGTTTAGATCCACACTCCAAATTTATGTCTCAGATTTACAAATTTATTTCTGAATTTTCAGTCTGATGACTCTGGTCTCTATAGCAGACGAAGGAAAACTGCTTAAATCAGCATCCCAGAAATTTCCTTTTTGGGGACATGTCTTTCTCTCAAAAGAATGCCAGGATGTGCTCTGGTACACTCCTGTTTTCCTACAATGGCCCAATTTCGACAATTTGCATTTTATTTTGGACCAGGGCAACTGCAACTGTAAATTGGTCCTTCTTTAATCTGGGACTAGCAGCAAATCATTTTTAATAACCTTTAATTCCCCCTTTTAATGAGATATCTGAGTTCAGGAATGACTCAACCATGTACTGCTGCAGGCTAAGGGGGGTGAATCACAGAAAACAGACGGAAGAGTCCCATTAGTTAACTTCACACAGCTCTCTGCCAGACTTAGGATGATTCCCAACAATTAACTTCTAGGACCAGCTCAGCACACTTTTTATTTGCCCCCAAGGATGGAACTGCTAACATTTGCACTATTGGCTATTCTAGAATTTAGAGAGCCCACACTCTGACAGTGGTCCCCCTACTGTTCTACTTAAAAGCAACCCCTCATCCTCACTTCTCTTTACCTCACTAGAAAACTCTGGGTCCATCCCTTATGTGCACAAACTTTCCTTCCTGTCTGTTTGCAAGCACTCACATACTTGGGAGAATGACTACCTTGCCTATCAAGGGGAAACTGAACTATACAGTAAAGAACTTCTGATACTTCTTAACCCTTGCCATAAAAATTAGAAAAAGGATTCCTACCAAGGACCTCATTCGCAAAGGCTGCCTTTTATATGCTTTCCAGTTCTTTGTTCCGTCTAAGTCTTTTCTCGCTGCTTTCCTCTGAACTGTCTCCAGCTGTTCCACATCTGGAATCGAGCTGCTCATACTGAACAAACTATCTTTGGTGTGGTCTTACTTCAGGAAGATCAACTCTGGGTCTTATTTTCCTACATTCTCTTTACCCTGCATTTTCCTTTTCCTTCTCTTTTTCTCTCATTCTGTAAACTCATCTTTGGACATGATGTTCTGGAGAGCTGTCATTCAGGTTAGTGGCCTCAGGAATAATGGCAATGACAAAAAGCTCTTGTGAGGGCCCAAAGCCTATTTTAGTTCACACAGTGATGTCTTTTAGGATTTGTTTCTCAGTTCTCTACAACTAACATTATCATCCTCTAACACCATCTCCACCTCTTTTTTTTTCTTAAGGTCAATAGATTATATTCTTTCTAATTAGTCCACATAGCTACCATGGGTTAACTGGCCTTTTCCCATTTCCAGCCAAACGCATTATTTTACCTACCTTTCAGTTATGACTAACTGCCTATGTATTAACTTATATTTCCTTCCCTTTGCTAAAGTTGTATTCTTCTTCCTTCGGTTTACTGAGAAAGTTTATTTAGACCTTCAGCCTAACCTCCCTAAACTGTTATTTCTTCATTGTCAAAGTGATTCTTGCAATCTCCGCAAGATCCAGAACTGGAAAGGACTGAATTCAAAGCTAGGCCACTTCCTTTGACCTTTAATTATGGCTACTCGTCCTGCCAATTTTCCCTCACACTTGGAAATCCAGCTTCCTTTATAGTGGGCCCTGGATAAGGAAACCTCCTTTTAAATATAAGACTTTTTACTTATTTACGTTAAAAACTCCCTAAGTTACTGACAAGACTGGAACAACTATGTGGCCAGATTTTAGTCCATCTGTTTACACAGGGTGTGCGTGACATGCAAATATCACCCTCACAATAAGCAAGGGTGCTCCCAATGCTGCATCAATCAACCCTCTCCACCCCTCCCCTCCTCCACGAACAGCAGGTCTTCCCCACATCCTCACTCCTATACCCACCCCTCAGCCCCAATCTCTAATTAGGCTGGGCTCAGATCATTTTTTTTAATGGTATTTTCAAACATATACAAAAGTAGAGTAATTGGTACAACTGACCCCCCATATACTCCACAAGATCAATCTTTTACATGTCATTCTCCGATCCAAAGAACCCCAGATTTCAATTTCTCTTCTTCAGAGATTCAAAGGCAGTCCCTGGTGTCTGTCATAGGAATTTTCCAGTGTGCCTTGGGGATGACCCCCAGCGTGACGAGTCTTTGGATCTCATCACCACTAATCCCCTGTAACCGCAGAACTAAGAGAACACATGTCCTCATCCAATTTGCCTGTGTTTTCTTTTTCCTCTCCCCTCATTTAAAATTCCGCCAGAGTTCCAAATAAAAAGATTAGAATACCTACCTTCTTTCAAGCACAACTCTAAAACAGTTATTTTTACCTTGAATGATTTTTTTTTTTTCTTGGCCCATATTCTGGAATTCTTACAAGTGGTCATGACTTCAACTTCCAAATGGTTTGAGGCAAGATTTGGAACAAACAAACAAATAAGATACTGCTAGGGAGAAAATGAAAACCAGCAAAAATAAACAAAAAAGGTAACTGATAATTATTTGGGGAGAGAACATTTTTCTATTTTGACAATCTTCTGCCATTTTGCTTCTTTGTCAGCACTTCTAAGAGAGCTAAGAGCACAGTTCAGAGGTCTTCAAATTTTCATGTCCACTACAATGAGTGCTAAAACTATGGAGTGGCAGGCCCCACTCTGGAGATTTTGATTCCACGGGTCTGGAGTGGAGCCTAGGAACCTGCATTTTGTCAAGTGTGCCAGAGGGCTCTGATGCAGGTGGTCTCTAACTGCGCTTCAAGAAACCTGGAGGCTTACATGAGGAACACAAAGTTCTTACGGGAGCTCTGAAGAGAGTGTGCCGTTTGTACTTGAGGGTAAGGAGGAGACAGCTTCACAGAGCCGGAATTTGACCTTCCCTTTGTAATTTTCATCTGAGTGTTTGATTACTATAAAACAATGATTAGGCATTTGCTATGTACCAAGTTCTGCTTTGGGTCCTAGAGCTGTAGTGGTGACCAAGTCTGACAAAGGCCTGCCTCATTGGGGCGGAGAGTCTACATGGGCAGGATTTCAAAAGCAAAAGGAGGGGCCATCATACTCTGGAGAGATGATAATAAGGAATCCAGTTCAATGTCCATTTCAATGCTGGGCACTGTGTAGAACACAAAATAAGTTTATAGAGTCTTGTCCAAAGAAGTACTTCCGTGATTACCTGCAGATTTTCTTTGGATAGACTTGTGTCACTGCCTGAACTTTCACATGAATAGGAAGACAACACATGAGAACCGATAATGAATTACTGAGTGTATAAAATCTTAATTGCGGACTCCAGACTAAAAGGCCCACGTAAATGAATTTTATCTTGAGGTTTGTATAACTTAAAAGGGCTTCTTGAAAAAGGTAGACCTTGGCATTCTGGGATGCTAACAGAGCTGAGAAAGGAACCTGTCCCGTGGTCATTTTCAGACACATAAATGCTACCTTGCTACCCCAGATGTGGTCTGTGGATCAACATCAGTGGCAGCATGTGGCAATACCACTGTGGGAGAAATGCAGGATCTCGGGCCCTACTTCGATGTCCAGAATGAGAATCTCTATTTTAACAAAATCATCAGATGATTCCCATGTACAGTGATGTGTGGCAAGCACTGTGCTATAACAGATCCGAACTGAGATGGGCTACACATAGTAAAGAACAGAGTTGGGGGGTATAGTGGAGAGGCTAGAGCTGGTGATATGGCTGTGAGTTAAGGACAGAGAGACAATAATCTTTACCACAAAAGTGGAAGACCTTATGGAGCATAAAGAAAAAAGAAATTGTACGAAACCAGGGCCTACAGCCTGGGCATCTCTCATAGTAACGGCAGTGCACACCCAGTACTGAGGACGAGAAAGAACCAGATCAGACAAAAAAAGAGATCAGAAGGGATAGAGGCTATAACAGAAATTAGTGAAAGGCGGAGTGGCCAAGTCTTCAGTGACAGAGACACCGAAGAGGGGAACTAAGAATGAACACTGGAGAGGACTAGAAAAAAGTCAGCAGTTATCCCCAGGGAGGCCTTCTGTAGTGTTTAAGCAGGAATAGGACACAATTCCAAGATATGATCCAAAATACAGATTACAGGGTCTTTTTCCTCAAAAGGTAGGTTAAAAGTGAGCTCTACTAGAGATTACGTGTGAAACTGTAAATGTAGAGATGGACACTGAATGTTTCCAGAACTATGTTGCCAGGCTGACAATTTTTTAATTAAGTCCATGTGGTGTGAGCTACTTGTACCCCTGTCTTCCCTTCATTTAGATTTAGCCTCTTCCTGACATCCAATCTGAGGAAAAGGTGTGTATACATACACACACACACACACACACACACACACACACCATATTCCTTTCAGACCCAGTGCTTCTAGGCTTTTAATTGGGCTCCTAGCTCCACACGTTTTCCACTTATCTTCTGAGAACCCACTCCTAACTTTGGATTTTTTTGAGCATCTTACCATCTTTAAAGAGAATGAGAAAAAGAAAGATTTTGTGGCTAATGAATCTTTTAAGAAAGTTTGCTCACAGCTGGTCGAAGTCAAATTTACTTCCATTTAGAAGACAGTTTTGTATTGTTTCACAAATTATTTAACTTCTCTGAGCCTAAGTTTTTTTCAAATATAAAACTGAAGACCTAAGAGCTACCACTTCATGTTCTCAGAATATCTACATGTGTATTAGGTTGCTTTGCTGTAGTGCCTGATGCATGATAGTTGCTCAGTTTATGTTAGCTCCTAAAGGATTAGGAATACACACATCAGAATTAGGAGGAAAAGAATGAAGAAATAATTAAATATGTACTTGGTGGTAACTTACACTTAGTACTGAACCAAGATTTTAAGTTTATTAACAGATGCATTCTGCACGCCTCAAACAGGATAATCTCTCAAAGACAGTTTTATAGTTCTAATACCCTGTCTCTGTGGATTTGGGTTTTAATGGTAGACTGTAGCAGGGACATGAAGTCAAAATTGAAGAGAAGTGAGTAAGGACAGAGTATGAGAGAGAATCTCAATGTCAACCCTGAGGTGCTACTTGATAGATGAATTTCCTAGAATTCCAGAAATACTGCCAAATATAATGGTTGGCATCTCAGCCTGTGGGAGGAGTAGTGGATTTTTGAAAGGCTCCAATCAGCTGAGATAAATATGGAATGTTTACTGAACATGGTTCAAGGTTATTTAGAAGTATCAACAAGAACTGAATACAAGGTAACCTTGTACAAGTTACTTGTCTCTCTAAATTTTAGTTTGCTTGTCCCCAAAGTTGATGGGCTAGATAACCTTTAAATGGCCCTTGCAGCTCTAACAAGATCTGGGAAGGGGAAGGGATGGCTGAAAGAGAGCCCAGGCTGTACAATCAGTCAGACCTGGACTGGAATTCTGGCTCTACTGCCCGCCAGGCAAGGCACTTAACATGCTTGGTTTTCACTCTCCCCTGTAAAATGGGGAATATAAAACATACATTGCAGAACTACTGAAGGATGAAAGATAATGTTTCTGAATGACCTGGCACATAATAATTAATGGAATACTCCGATCCGACTCTGTGTGTTAAATATATCTATTGCCAAACTTAAGGTATCACTATCCCACAACCCACTAAAAGGCAATTCTTCTGATTTCAAAAATGATTTTCTGTTTTACAAAAAAGATTCCTCCCAGGCGCCTCTCAGGATGTGAGTCAAAGTTCATCCTAGTCTTCTAGAACACTTAGACCTATCTACCAACTACTGAAAATGAAGTGGGACATCTTCATCTTCCACAAAATCTCACTGAAGAAATGTGTGTGTGTGTGTGTGTATTCCCTGTTGTTTACAAAGCTTGACGGTGAGTAATGTGAAGTTTACAAAGTTGTATGTGGCTAGATTCTCTGCTTCCGAAAAAGCAGTAATAACGTGTCTCTGTAGGAAGAGAGGCACACAATGGCCAAAGATCAAAAGTGTTATTTTGAGAAGGAAAATGAGATCGACTCCTTTCACAGAAGTATATAAATTAATTAATGTTTATAAGGAACTTCGATATACTCGTACAAAGGACACTGTGCATGTAAATTTTATTTTATTTTTTCATGTAAATGTTTTTAAAGGCTCTTGGTTGTACAAGACTACATCAGGAACAGGGCAGTGATTAGTATGCTGGGAGGCAAGGAAGGATGTTAAAGAAAGCAAAAATAGAGCATACTCTACTAAAAAGCCAATATGGATGAACCATTGCAATCACTATGTAAAAAGATGCTTTTAGGGTACATTTTCTGTACAGATAAGCCAGGTGAAATCTGGAAATAAATTTTTTAGCTCAAGGAAAGCCAAGTTTTTCAGTATAAGTAAGTTTTAAATAAGCTTTTAAAAATACCAAATCAATTTAAAGTGCTAACAGCCTTACCAGGACGTAAATTCTTAAACAATTAGCCTCATTCCCAACAGGATCAAACATAAGCAAGCAGCCAAGACAGTTTAACTCCTAAGCTTGGTGTGTTCAAAGAGATTCTTGATTTGAGCCGAGTGTGATCTCCAGATGCAGTACAAGCCTTTTACACACAGCTCCATGGGAAAGCATTTTCTGGAAACAGATGCACCTTGTTTAAAACCAATGTTTTGTTTCTGAAAAAATTGGGTACAAATAGAATTTTTAAAAATTGAATCATATTTCAAATGCCCCAGGGAGGCTCATATCACAGGGAACTCTGTCATGAATGTTTTTGCAAGTGAAGACTTAGTTTATGAATTGAAAAAGCACCTCTAATTTATATGCCGCATTGATTTCTTGGTTTTGTTTTATAATTACGTGCTTGCTTTTTGTGGCTTATTTTGAACAACTTTTTGAAAAACAAAACCATTTTTTCTCTTTGAATATTTAACCTTGAGATATTTTCTTTTCTTTCTAAGTGTAACTTTTAACAAATTCTGGGACTAATGCCCTTCACCTCCACCCCTGAACCCCACCCCCATCCCATGAACATAACTCCATTTTTTAAATGGAAGACAATGGAGTAATATAACTAAATTTACTGAAACTTATTTTAATGTGAAGTTTTAGGAACTCAATCTGTTTCTGGGGCATGGCGTTCCTACTTGCTGTTTGACAGCGGATTTAAAAGGAACTGAAGTGAAGGGACAGAAACAGCCTGGCTTTGTAGCTCACCCCTGATCAACGCCAAGAAATGCAGTAATGATTCAGTTGAGCAGAGGTTCCCAAACTTTGATGCAGGAATCCTTTTGTTTCTTAGTAATTTTTTTTTTTTTTAAATACTGCCACTCACCCAAAAGAAATACCTGACAGTTCATTTATTAAGTACTACTAAGTATGTATGTCTTAACAAATAAACTACTAAGTATGTATGTCTTAACAACGTAGTAGCAGCTTGAAAAAAAAATGGTACTCATAAATTGGAAGAAACAAGGTCTATTTTTATTTCATTCTTCAATAACCAAATTTTCTTACTAAAGGGCATATACACCTGTTGGGAACTATACACCTTCTCAAGTCCTGGAATTAACTGTATACTGCTACATTCATCCACTTTAACTGCCACACAGCATTTACTTTCCTCACCTGTCTCCAAAAACCCAGCTTTAGAAAGATATGACATCATCAAAAGGAATGTAGCGCCATCTAATGTTAAAACTGAACTACTTCAGCTAGTAGCTCATTGGGTGTCTGACAGATCAAATATTACTGTTTTCCTCAAAAATAAGGAATACCCCCCAAAATATCTTCTATAAGTTGACTGTGTGGCACCCTGGGGTGCCTTGGCACACAGTTTGGGAACCACAAATTCACCACCAAGATGGAAGCTATTTCCATTTTTTTGAAATGACTGAACCACATCTTAAGTTTCACTACCTTTTTCAACACACGTACATACCCGAGACCTGAAATCTGTAGTTGTTTCTATGTACATCTTATCCCCAGTTAAAGATACCGCCATCCCAGGCAGGTCACATTTAATACCTTAATGGCAATACCTACCCCAATCCGTTTAAAGATAATATACTATTAAATTTCAGCTTTACTTCTATGAATTTGTATCTGGTTAGTGATTTAATTTAGTTTATACTAGGGGAGGGAAAAAAGAGGTATTTTTCTCATATAACTAAAGTTTTGTGTTGTAGTATAACCTAATATTGAGTGTCAAAAATGTTACTGAACCTACTGCTATGGGTGCCCATCCTTCTCTAAGATGGAAGATATTACATATTCAGATATAATGGCTGAAAGGCATGGCTACATCATATGAAAAGGTTGCAAAAGGGGTCAACTGCTTTGTGAAGATGGTGTTAAAAGCACGAATTCAGGATGATAAGTCGAAATCTTCCATGTCAGCTGAGACGCATTTTTCTCCAGTAAACCCAAGTACAAGTTAATAACAAAATGATGTCATTTCTGGTCTACTCCTGGAACCAAAATGTTGACCCTCTTCCATCCTTTGCATACAGCCTGACTTCCATTTGCTGCTGAAGATAAACCGCTGATTCAATCATGTCCTGCTACTGCTGCTGTCCTCACGCGACGATGCCTTTGCAATCAAACTCCGGCCTTACATTCCATGGCCACCCTGCCTAGTTCAGCCCTAAGCCTTGCCACTTCACACTGCTTCTGCCCTGAGATTGCCCTCTCTCCTGTGAATTTTATCTGTCTGTGCCCTTCCTTTCCTCTCTCTGCTACTTTGCAAAAGCCTCCCACACAATCCCGGGTAAAAGCAGTTTAAAAGAATGCCCTTGGGTGGAATAATCAGCCCCTGTGATTAGTTAGTTAGGTTCTGGCTGAATCTGAACTTTAGTAATGGCTGACTCAGGACCCAGGCAGTCTGCAGCCTCTGAAGAGCCAATTTGAAGGAAAACTCCATTCAGTTTTGTTAAGTGTGGCGTTTTTTTTGATCGGCAAGGCATAGAACCTTGGTAACTAAAGTGGATTGAAACTAACTGGATTCTAATGGCTGTGTGTCCACAGCAGAGATACCTATGCTTCTCTGAGGCAAGGAATTTCACAGGTCTTAACCCAGTGCAGGGTGGGGGGAACTGAAGTGTGCTGAAGAAGGCGGAAATAACCACACAGTGAAGGACACCCCAGTATGTTACTGAGAAGACCGTGGCTTAGAGGCCCTTACTCCTTTCTTCAGCAAGATTTGTATTTTGTTGGGGCACCTGGGTGGCTCAGTGGGTTAAGCCTCTGCCTTCAGCTTAGGTCATGATCTCAGGGTCCTGGGATGGAGATCCACATCGGGCTCCCTGCTCGGCAGGGAGCCTGCATCTCCCCACCCCTGCCTTCCTCTCTTCCTACTTGTGATCTGTCAAATAAATAAACAAAATCTTAAAAAAAAAAAAAAAAAAAAAAAAAAAAAAAGATTTGTATTTTGTTCCTTCTTAATGTTTGGTCATACAGCATTCTATCTCAGAAATACTTTAGCTCATATAATGACATTTAAGAAAAAAAAAATAGCAAAAAACCTAGAAGCCTTTTCCAGTGCCAGGCTCATTTAGAAAGTTTAGCTTCTGACTAAGGCAATGATGCAATGTAACAATACCAAATTCTTTCATAATATTTAGGGGTAAGTGATTACTTGTGGAAACTGTAATGTTTCCTAACAAACCAAGGGTTTCAGGGACAGACCACCCAAATGTATTATTATATAAAGATGTCAGTTACATAATTACATGAGAAAACAACACATTTTACTTTTTTGTTTTTTAACAACAATTATCCTCTCTAGGGAAGATGGGCTGAATTAGCTGCTTAGCAAAGTGCCTCCTAGGAGCTCCAATTATCTTAGACACATTTAAACTGGAACCTTGATAATGTACATTTAACATGAGGAAAAAGAAATGTCTTTTCTCCCCTCCATCCCCCACTCCTGCCATGTCTGAAGTGACTTTCTGGAGACCACCAACAGTGAAGATGCATTTAAAAACTCCAACTCAAATTTAAACACAGACCATACACCAGTTCCCTTGTTGTAGAAATTTTTAGAATTACCTACTTAAAAGGTACCATTCTTTAAAAATAAGCAGAAGTATTTTTAAAATGAGTATTCATTTGCATTTAATTCAAATGGTATTCATCAACACCTGTGTACATTGGGGGTGTACAATAAATGGTTTTAAAAATGATGATATTCTTTACGTATAAAACAAAAATATTTGCTTTAAATATTTAATGCTTCATTATTCATATTTTTAGTATTTTGGCAGGCACGCCGGCTGAGTGTCTAATGGCAGAGCAAGGGCTCTGTTGGTGATGTCCACGTTAGCAAAATAGTTAGAGTTCCCATCTTCGAGAGTAGTTTGTCATAGTTTACTAACAAAGATGGCAAAGGAATAGGATGTTTTCATCAAAAAGCTCAGTGGTTCTCAAAGGTGCTACTGGTATTTCAGAGAGAATATTCTTCCCCGTGTGGAAGGACTCCTGTGTTTTCTGGCTGGTACCCCAGCCCCTCCCCATGAAACACCAGTAGGGCTGCCGGGTCACCGTGATCACCAAAACATCCCCAGACATTTCCAGAAGTCCCCTAGGCAGCACAAGTACAGCCTCCCGTTGGAAACCACTGATCCAGAGTCCCCACTCACCACAGACACAGAGTCACTGTGAAGTCTACTAAACCTCCTTCATGCAGTTAACAGGGAGACAGGGTCGTTCCTTATTAACTGTGTGTAACTTCACTTCCTCGTCCTTCAGTGTATTTCTCAGGGGCTCACACATTATGAATGATTCTCACAAACTTCCTCAGAAGAGAACCTTCAGGTCAGTGGGCTGTTGTGAGAATATACCTACAGGAATGTGCCAAGAACCCACTTCCCTTATACTCTTGGTTGACCTCAGCCCTGCCTGCTAGCTGAGTGAGGGAGTGGGCCAGGGAGATAGGATTAGAGAAGACTCTCTTGAGACTGATTTTGCCATCTACGAGAGGGAGCCTCGGGGTGAAGAAACCCAAGTACCCCCACAGAGCTGATGCATGTGTGAGCAGAGCCGATCCAACACTGCAGCACCCCATCCGCTTGTGACTGGCAGCTAGATCTACGTCTGTCCTGCCAAGACTTGAAATGGCAGCTTGGCCTTATGGGAAAGAGGTTGGGGAAGCACAAGCCCAAGTTCTCGAACACACTAATTTCATACTCAACTCTACCTTTCTGCACTACTGTTCTTCACACTGAACCCTCTCCCAGGACTCAGATACCTCGTGTAGCCAACTGGCTACCCAAAGTCCCTTGTAGTGGTATCCCACCCAGGTCACCCCTCCTGCAAGAGAGACTCCATCTCTAAAGTTACCCCTCGTTTCTAATCTTGTCCCACTAATGTTTCTGATGCAAGTTAAATGTTAGAAAAGCAATCCGATTAAGTCAAATCATATATTCTGAAAACTTGATACTTCCCTTGCCTCCATCCTCCCTTTGGTATTTTTCATTGACCCTAAACAATTTCTACTACATGTACTTTCAAGGCAGGGTGGAAGCAAAGAAGAGAGGAAAGGAAAACACTTAGAATTTTCCATGTTAGGTGTAGGTAAACGTACCTTGGGGAAAAGAAAGATAAAGAACCATTTGTAGTACCCAGTATTTACCTTCAACAAAAGAAGGTCAAGGGTCAACTAACAGATTGGACCAGAAGGAAAAAATTTCTGCAGCCTTTCCAAAAATTGCTATATAAGCCAAGGACACCAAAATAGCTAAACTACCGATTTCCGTGTCCTAGAGTTAATCCCGGTGAAGGATGCGTATTAAAGGATATGCAAATGATGCTTTGGCTCTTACAAGTTTTCTGCACACTCCTAGCTCATGTAGTCCTTACAGTAGTGAAGCAACGAGCATTACTATCCCTTGAGCACAGTGGAGGAAAACAAAACTCAAAAAGCCTGAACTAGTAGTAAACAGCTGGCGAACTTCAATGAAACAGAAAAGCTTATTTTATCAAGGACTTCTGGAATCAGACTCTCATCTTTCCCCACTGCCCAGGAAAAAGCAGGTGGCAGGATGGGTCACCCGACTTAATGAAGAGTCATCCTTTTAATGACTGCTGATGGTAGGGAGGCAAAGCAGACAGTGATGGACACCTGCCCATGGAGGGTGGGGATAGCACCTGGCCACATTAGTGTTGCTGACTTCTATTGGAGTCTCAACCCAACTATCCATTTAGTGAGGTCTCTCGGTCATTACCTTGCTTGGGAATTTGTAAATAACTTCTTCAAAAACTTTCCTGATCTGCCTCATTCCTCTTTCCTTACCTACCTGGCACACTCCAGAAGTGTACGATTTTATTGTATAAGAGGGATGCTAATGAACTGCTTGCCACTTGTGCCAAAAATGGTGTCTTATGTGAATGCACAGCTTTCCCACCCAAGAATCGCCTTCAGATGAAAAAAAAAAAAAAAAAATTATTCCAGGCAGCATTCTGGGGGCTAAGGGCATCTACAGGTGTGCAACCCAAGGTTCCTATCCTTAACAAGACCAGCCCCTGGGATAACTATAATTCAGTGAGACAGGCAGACAGCTTTTAATCTTCTCATTTTTGCAGGTGGAAATGTTGAGTGACTTGTACATATTCTGTGCAGTTCAACCAACATTTATTAAGCACCGGCTACGTGTCAGACACTGTGCTAGGCGCTGGAGGAAAAGGCAAGCAAACAGATCATTTTACAACTGTGCTGCAAATGCTACAGACCACAGTGTGTCCAGAGATCTCCGGGGTACAGGGGAGCCCGATCTCAGGGTCTAAGAAAGGCCCCGTGTGAGGGAAGGCATTTGAAAAGAGTTGAGGTTGAATATATGTGTTAACTTTGCTATACATTTTATTTAGTTGGAATACAAAATTTATAGCAATAACTTAACATTTACTAAAAGACCTTACACTTACTACAATGAATTAGGAAGAAATTTTGGCTATTCAAAAAGCCCTCAAATAAACCAAACTTTAAAATCAACTGAGATTTTCATTTTCCTGAATGTACAAGCTCTTTCCAATATAACCACCTCGATGTGGTGAACAATAAACCTCTCCTCTACTATTTAGTCAATTTCTGTTATAATACAATTATTTTTGCTGAACCTCAGAAGCCGAGTGTACAAAATTCTGCCTTTTACACTGGAAAGCCCTTTCACAAACAACCTACAAACTCCTTCCTCCAAATAATCTGTCTTCCCCACCCACCCAACCCCGAGCTCAGAAGATCACCTTAATTTGGGCTCCCCAAGTCTGGCACCTCGTTCCTCAACTCTTGCTATGTCCCCATTGCCAAGGGTCATCTTATCACTCTGGCCACAGCATTCAAAGATCTCCAGACGCTGCCACGTCGGCCTTTGCCTCTTCAAAGTCCCCTCCCCCAACGATCTCTTCAGAACCAAAGAGAAGGTGCTATTTCCTTCCAGACAACTAGCACGCCTTCCCACACCACTTCTGTTGCTCTCTCTCAACCTTCTTTGCTGTAGGATTTTCAGTGAAGATCCAAATGGCACCAGACTACATACAATCATAGCACGGCAGCCTGTGGGAAGCTGAAGGGACAGTAGATCATCTAAGCCCAAAGCTCTTTGGATTCTTCTGCCATCATTTGTAGGTGGAAGGAGGCTGACGGAGAAGGGGGCGACAGGCAGGACCTACCATTCATCCTCCTCACCTCCAGCTTAACCATTACAATTCCATGTCAATCTCATTTCCTAGTTACGTACAGTATAATTTTTTAAAAAAAGGGAAAGAAAAACACAAATGGTGTGCAAATAAACCTCCGCTTAAAAAAGGCAATGTAAAACCACCAGTCTATTTCCAAACATGCTGAATCACTTTTACAGAGAGTATGCATGATGTGAACCTCGCAAATATCTGTGATTAACAAGGGTCCCTAAATGCCTAGGCCCTTACTAAGTCTAATCCTTCACTTTAAAAACTGGCCTGGGCTACCCAGAAAAGAGGAAATGTGATTTATTGATGGATGTGCTTGAAGAATAAAGGGACTGGCGTTTTACGGCTGTTTTTCCCATTAGCTAGCTGCTAAGCCACTTCGCTTCCCCGTGCCTCAGTTTCCTTGTCCGTAGAATGACAACTTTCGTCCATGAAGGCATTTTCTGGCTTCAAAATTCTGTTCTATAAAGAAGACTTTTTAAGTATTTGCAAGTGGGGGACTGAGCCACTTTTTCCCTTCGTTCCCCATGTCTTGAATAATGTAGCTTTCTTTTCCAAAGGTGGGGGGGGGGGGGGAGTGTCCCGGGACGTGGGCAACAAAACACCAGCTTTCATTCAGTCTAACACCAAGACTAATGGAATGTTTACAGACAGACTGGCTGGCCTCAGCCCTTCAGTTTCTCCCCTTTCATCTTTCTAATCCTCCTTTCAATCTGTCACCCCCTCACATCTCTTTCCTTCCCTCTTAGCTCTGCTCCAGTTAAGTTGAGCATACCTTTAAGGGGCTACTGTGTACAAGGCACTGTGGGTCAGCACTCGGCTTACGTGAAGACGTGGGACCCACAGCCCCGCGTGGCAATGCCTTCTGTCTTAGGAGAGCAGCTCTGGTGCAGTACAGAGGACAGATTACAGATGCAAAGATCAGACTGGCACGCTGACCTAAGAGATGAGGCATGAAATTCTCTGACTTCAAGTCAGTTAAGCTGGAGGCCTGACTGGCAAGTGAGAGAGAAGCTGCTCATTATTAAGTAACTAAGCCCACGAGCACACACTGAGTCACCGGAGTTCCAGGCACTGTACTAGACGCCACGGCTAGGAAATGGAAAGACCTCGTACCTGCACGTGCTCCGAAAGGAGAGACAGACTTGGGGAGTGGGTCTGGTGCCTAAGAGGACACAAGGAGAGGGGGTTTTTGTTTGAAACAACTGGCATGGGGTGGGGGTGGGATAGAATGATTGAACTCCAGCTGGAATCATGAATATTTAAGAGGCTGATGTTAAGGGGATGTTGGGACCAAAGGGTTCCTGGGCAGTTCCTGTGAACATCTGGATCCAGGGTCAGAAGAAAGTCAGCGACACGGAGAGGCGGACATCTTCACAGGAGGAGTCACGAAGGGGAAGCATGTTCCTGGGGAAACACAGGGAGGGAAACGCTGATGGCAGGGACAACACCTGACATGGATCTACATTCAAGGGGTCGAGAGGCAAAGAAAACTCAGTGAAGAGGACAGTGAACGGAATCAGGAAAAGAAACGTAAGGGCCAAAGTAAGGACGGAGAGAGCTCAGAAGGAGGTACTCAAACATGACCGGGAGCAGGGCAGTCAAGTAGGGTAGGGAGAGGAAAGTTGCCGTGGGATTTGGGCGTCAGTTAATCAAGACCTTTGAGAGAAGAGCATCGCTTCTTATCTTCACGGAGTCGTTGAGATTCTCCTTCCAGCAAATCGGCACTTGAGGGAATGAGAAACTGCACAGTAGACTGAGGTACAGACTCAAACATGCCGTTCTTTTTTCTTTCCTTTAGAGTCTGGAGGGGGCCAGAGCAGGCTCATGGGCCAAGGAAAAGAAAGGAGCCTTCTAGAAGGTCTCCTCATTGTGTCTATCCCTCCAACAAAAAATGAGGACGTCAACTGTAAGGTAAGGATTTCTGATCTTTTGCCTAACTTTCCTCTGGTCACTGAGCTACCTGTGGTGGTGGTGGTGGTGGTGACAGCAATAGTGATCTAGATCAACCCAGTGGGGCCTCCTGGATGGACCGTCCCCACAACTGGGACACATTTGGGATGATTAGTCAGGCTGTGGCTTAAAGAGGAAAATAGCTGTCTTCTAGGACAGCTAAATCCCAGGGAGAGGCAACGGGACTATCGATAGAGAAAAATGTACAATAATAGGAACACACCTCAGGTAAAAAAAAAAAAAAAAAAAAAATTAGCAGATCGGCTTCAAATGTGTGCCTTGAATCCAAGTCTTAAACGCAGATGAGTGGTGATAGAGCCTGAGCTGCTTCTCGAATGAACAACTCAGGGTCATAGGCTACAAGTTACTCTGAGGCAGGAATTTGTGCAGAGATAAATATTGCTAAGTACTGGTGGGAAAGCAAGCTAACAGTGGCGGTAGTAGTAAGCAGAAGGGAATAAACAGCATTTGTTTCCAAAACCTGCAGTAAAGGTTAAGACACAAATATGTGTATTTCTATGTATGTATACATCTAGAGTGATGTAGTCACTCATTTTCCATGTCTTAGTTCCTTTTCCATGTACTAATTCATTTAATCACAACTCTAGGTGGCAAGGCCAAGAATTATTTCTATTTTACACAGAAAGGGAGGCAGACCCAGAGAGCGGTGGAGTAACACCCACCAGATCATCCAGCCAGTGAATGGGACAACAGGGACGTAAAACCAGTTCTGCCCCCTCCCAGGTCCACACCGAACTGCAGGCGAGATGCTGTGCCAGGACATGGACACGGCTCTGATCTATACCCTACTTGGGAGAGACCCAGATGGGAGCTGACTGGCCATTTCATCCCTCTCCTTAGTTCTTCTCTCATGCAAAAGCAGAGAGAGAGCACACTTTCTGTAACACCTTTAACATATTTTTAAAATAAATCAAGCCATTAGTGGAGGGAAAAAAAAAAAAAAGTCCTCCTAAAAATGGCTGTCCATGTTCCTATGTGTGAAGATTCCAGATGGCAGGCAAGTCCTGAGGCTCAAGTCTAGCAAATGAGCTGGGTCTCCCTACAGGGTACACACTCTGATCACTGTATTTCCGAGGCTACTTCCTCTGTGTCTCTTACAGCCTGTTCTCTCTCCTCCCATATAGGAAACAAAACCTCCCCTGCCCCATCCTAACAACAAAACCCCCAACACACATCCATCTTGATTTGTCCAAACTTACTCAGACTTCTTCACATAAACCCTTCCTTGAAAACAGGTTTAGTCCCGACATGCTAGATTTCACAGTACTCACACCTGCACCCAGATCCGCTTCACGGACGTGTGACCTGGGCAGTGGCCCGGGGCCTGGCTTGTGACAGGGGCCAAAGCTCAGAAGGGCTCTGTGCTTCAAGCTTAACACCCTGTGGCCGCCATGTTGACCTTTTCAACAATGTTATCTTTGAACTTGTGTTATGTAAGTGAAGTCTAATGGAACTATGACACACGTGCAGGAGCAGAGGGGACACATGGATGAGAGGAAATAGCTCTGTATTTTAGTGCTTCGAGGGCACCATTTTGCTTGCTTTTTGAACGAGAAGAGATTTTCGTTTCCACTGGGCCCCGCAGCCCATGTGGGCAGCCTTCCCTGTCACCTTCCCCTCCCCTGCCCCCATGCAGTTTGTGTGTCTGGGTCCTTTACTCACTTCTGCGCCATCCCCATAATTCATTTCCTTGTATTTGGACCTTAATAGATTATATACACGTCTGAAGGGAGAGTCACTATCCCCTCCCTCTTTCTTACAAGCTGCGCATGTCCAAGGGCCTAATAAAGTTCTAAGGGCACAGAAGTAGTTGGCAAGTATTTGCACAGTCAATACACCACTCCAGTGAGATAATTCTTCAATTTTCCATGATGAGTGCAACTGCATCTTTTCTAAATTATAGACTCTGGTTCCCAGAACATGATAAAGTGAGCAAGCCCCACTTTCCATAGAGGGCTGCGAAAAGAATGACTTCTTCCCTATTTCTTTGCAAGAAAAAACACTTCATATTAATAAAACAATGATAAGCGGCTGGGTATTAGGTTTGTTTTTAAGGGCTTTATTTCCTTTTAACTTTTTGTTAAATCTGAGCATCAAAGCATTTTTGAAAGTTTACTGTTCCAGCATCTAAGATTCCAAAACATGGCAACTGACTTTTCCTAAGGGTTGAGTGCTGCTTCATGCAATGCTTAATTTGAATCAACAAATGGCTGAGGGCACATCCCCCAGTGCTTATCTCTCGGAGAGAGTAAATGTAACCACCAGCCTCTGGCGCTCCAGAGGCAAATAACTGAGGTCAAGTTTCCATCTCAGATTCCCAGCATCGTTACACCTTGTACTACTACTAGATTCTCATGCTGGCCCAGTTAAGGCACTTTATGAGAATATGATTTCTGTCCAACATTTCGAGTTCATTACAGATAACTATGCTCAACATAAATGTCACAAGGAGCAAACAACTCTTCACACACTCCACAGTGCCCACGGTTGGGAGTCACTAGATGATAAATAGTCATTTACATGAAAACTATGGATTAAACTGGCTAAATATCTCACAAGACTCCAGGTTCAACAATTTTCTCTTTCCCATCTTGGCAAGCATAGAGATAAAGAGCTCAGAAATGTGTCCTTGGCTACTAAGAGGGGAGGGAGATCCAGGACACACATGGAATAAAGCAAAAGCCAACTTAATAATGATGTCCTTTATCCAAAAATGTAGGGGAGACATCAGTCGTCCTCCAAATATTAACTGAGGGACACAAAGCTGAACGGCAATATTGAGGGACAAAGGAAGTGAGCCAGGAAGAACAGCATGGGTATTGGGGCATTCAGAAGAACAGGGGAGAAGTGACAAGATGAGCTGGAGTTTAGGGGTTGTAACTGAGAGGCCCCGTTACAACGTTTCATTAGTGAAAAGAAGTTGTTGATGTTTAATGTTAGTTGTGATAATCAAAAAAGGACTAAACGTATACTGTGTTGAGATATTTTAGGCAGAGTAATCAAGACAAGGGGCGCATACTTTATTCACACTGTGACTAAACCTAGCACACTGCCAAAAAATAGATTTGGAACAAATTTTGGAATAAAAACTACTCATCTGTTTTGCAAAAAGAAATCAGAAGCACATCAGCGTAATCAGTAATTTTAAACTTGCCTATTAAGTCAGGACATTGATCGCTAGCAGATGCATATATTTGCAAATTTCTTCAACAATGTTGACAAGCTGTGCATCACAGGTCTCTTCTTCCTGGCCTGGAATACAGTTTTCTGAATTTCTAACTATGCTCATTACGAATGATTCTGGGTCTCTTTGTCAGTTTCTACTGACCAGGTACTGGTCTGTACAAGAGCCCCAAGACTGGCCTTGATAGTCATTTTCCAGATTCAGGGTAAACTGAGGAAAATGGATGGCCTCCAAGTAGTCAATGGATAGTAGTTGCCCTGCTTTTGAAATGCCCTGGATCTGTCAACACCCTGGGCTTGCACCGGAAGCACTGGACAGCCGGCATGAGTTTTCAAACATACCCTGAATGTGTGAATGGGCTTCCAGACTAACTCAGAACCATCCACCAGATGGGAGCCTTCCAGAGATCTCCAGGCACAGCTGGTCACATCCTCAAACTGGTTACATGCCTCAGCCAGACCTTTCTCAGGAGTGTACACTTCTACAAGGGAGTTATAAAAAGAATATGCATATGATGAAGGTCCATAATCATGCTGAGAGTCTTTAAGAATTTTGAAAATCCCCTTCCAAATCAAACTGTTTTCCCCCAACCATGCCTGAGCTGTGGAAACAGGTATAAGGTGCCAGGGAAATCACTGGTGAGGTTTGTATCCTGTTCTAAGGAGACTGGG